>PVJN01022158.1:0-33761 GCA_004026805.1 Lasiurus borealis | reverse complement strand
AGGAGGAGGAAGAAAAGGAGGAGGAGGAGGAGGGGGAAGAAGGTGGTAAAAGATAAAAAATTATGAACAACAAATATGTATCTATCAACAAGTGAATCTGAAAATTAAGGGAATTGAAGATTTGATCCACAGAATAAACTGGTGATATAATAGAATCAGGAGCACAGAAAGGGAGTGGACTGATACTTCTCAGGGGGAAAGAGGGGAGGAGTGTACAGAGAGAGACTGGACAAAAATCATACACCTATGGATGAGGTCAACGGGAGGGAGGTAAGGGTAGAGGGAAGGGTGGCAGCCAGGTGGAGGGGAACTATGGGGGGGGGAAATGTAATAATCTGAATAATAAAGATTTTTTTTAAAAAAAACATACATAACTGCATTCCATCATTAACAGCACGGTCAATTCGAATGTATGGTTTATGCATGAACAAAATATCTCCATGTCAACACTCTGACTGGTACACATTGATAAATGAAACTCTTGTGTTGGAGACCAAATCCAAATAGTATATTTGCTACCCACAATTGTTTTAGATCCATGAGAAGTTTCTATTGTAAGTATGTGTTTTAGAAAGCAAGCTCACAATCTAGACATTAAAGAAAAAATGGAGTTTGGTGGGGGAAAAATTCACTCTCTTCATTGTGTCTTCTCTTTCTAATGCTCTCATCCTAATCATAGGATGCACCAAGTGCCAGCTGCTCACAGTGCCCTCTGAAGGGAATGTGTTTCTCAAATCCCCTGCAGAAAGAGCAACTCTCAATGTTCATCGTGTTGTGTGGTCCTACTTCCAACTCTGTGATCCATCATAGCAACCCAGCCCATGATGGACGGCACCACGCCAGCCAATATGTGAGAGAACCACAGGGTGCGTGTGTGTGTGTGTGTGTGTGTGTGTGTAAGAGGCTGGAGTGTTGTAGTCCTACCCAAACAGGAATACGGATGAATACCTTGGTCAGCCAGAGTCTCTTGGGAAATCTCCATAGCTGTGTGCAGAGTTACCCATCTGCAACAGTGGATGCTAAAGGATGCCCAGAGGGAAAGCTGAGTTGGGAGATGCAAGAAAAAAAAAAAAAGAAACTGGATGGAGAAGCAATGAAATAGAGAAGTAACAGACAGAGAAGGGTGAAGGCATGGTGGTAGCAGCAAAAAAAGGAGTCACTAGCCTGGCTGGCATAGCTCCATGTTTAAGCATCGACCTAAGAACCAGGAAGTCATGGTTGAATTCCAGGTCAGGGCACATGCCCAGGTTTCAGACTCAATCCCCAGTAGCGGGTGTGCAGGAGGCAGCCAATTAACCTCTCATCATTGATGTTTCTCTCTCTCTCCCTTCCTTTCAGAAATCAAGAAAAATACTTTTTTTAAATGAGTCACTAATTCTTCCCCCACACCTATTATTTAATTCATCAACAAGTCACATTCATTTACCTCCTTAAGTATCCACCTACTTCACCCATTTCTCTCTGGTCCCAGTCTCACCACATGCATCAAAGCCACCAGCATGTCCCTCCTAGACTGGAGCAAATGGCTCCTAAGCTGCCAAGTGCTCCCTGATCTCCACTCACCAAACAGCATCTAATCTAGTCATCATGTTTACCTGTTTCTTACACACACACACACACACACACACACACACACACCTACATTAAACCCTGTAGTAGGGTAACATCAACTATATAAATGGGGGATGCTTTCATATATCAATACAGAACAACTTCTTTATAACCTCAAGGTGCAGAATTTCTTAATCCAGATTCGAAAGCACAAACCATAAAGGAAAAGTGACCATTTCGATGATGTTAAAATTAAGAACTTTCATTCCTTAAATAAAAAGTATATACGTCATTAAGCCAGGAAAGCCACAGAGTAGGAAAGAATGTTTGTAGTCATGAGTAAATGAAAAGACTTTTATTCAAAATATGTAAAGAACTCCTAGCAATCAGTTGCAAAAAGACAGACAACCCAACAGGAAAAAGAAAAAAGCACGAAGAAACTAGAAGAATCATTCCACACAAAAGGATATAACAGGAGCCCTTCTTTCTTCCCCCTCCCCCAACCCCAAAGCAGCACAGAATCTGGGGAGGGAGGGAGGGGCACCTTGCAAGGCAAAAGAAAAATGGGGTTGGACGAGAGACTGCATCTCTTCAGTGTGGCTCTTCTTTCTGCTGCTCTCCTGCCTGCATACCATATAGACCATGCCATGCGCCCACCCGTAGCCTGGCCAGTGGGAGACGCAGCTGCTGAACAAATGCGCCTTCTTTCTGCCTCTGAGGATGTTCCTCAGAGGACAATCCCTTGGGCCTGAGCACTCAGTTGTCTTTGGTGGGCTAACTCAACACGACTCCCCCCAGTCTCCCATCCCTCCTTCCTCATTGGACAGGTCACTCCCTGGCCCCCCACTCCTGCTCCCTGGGATTGCACTCCCAAATAGAACCGCTGCACAGTGAACCTGGGCTCTGCTTTCGGGGTGACTGAGGCAAGGACAGCATCATTCTCCTCCTCCCCCATGGCTGAGTGTCCAGAGCCATTGTGGAGTCTTCCCACGCCGCCCCCACCCTAGCAACACCCTAGCAACAGGAAAGGCTACGATGGTGGACAGAACATATACAGTGTGTTACCACATAAACGGCGTTTGAGAGGCAGGTTGTGCAGGGAAGTGGTTGCCGGAGGGGAAGCGTGGATCGAAGGAGAGGTCCCGGGATACAAGCCCTCGCCCCTCAAAAATGCCTTGGGCAACTTACCGCTCGGCCTAGAGCCCCAGGCTCTGCTACTGATCTCCTCTCTTGCTCCAAACCAAACCAGCTTTCTACATTTCTCCACACAGCACACAGGGAAAGAGTGCTGATGCCTTTAAAGGTCTTTGTCTGATGCTAAATGAAAGGCAAAGGAAAAAGTTTAATGAAGATTCCCTTTTAGGGTCGTGAGCCCAGAGGCAAAGATGGACTTCTACAACCACAAAACTATATGGCTACTGTTCTTTTACTGCACCATTGGTTAAAGTTAAAAATTCTGGGCACTTTCCTCCCCTGGAGCACGCCTGTGCCTTTCTCTTTCCTTCCCCTTCTCCTTCCCCTTTCCCACCTCAGGAAACCCCTCCACACTCAGGCACCCCTCCACACCCCAGGCACCCCCTCCACACTCCCGGCATGTTACCTTTATCTTCCTCACTCCCAAGCTTGTCAGGCCCTTCCTTTGCCTCTATAACGTGTTCCTAAGCCCATTTCTTTCTTCTATGAATTGCTATTTCTACCTCTGTGATTTTTTTAAATAAATGTTCTCTTTTTTAAAAAGTTCTGATTGTGCCCTAGTTGGTTTGGCTCACTGGGTAGAGCGTCGGCCTGGGGGACTGAAGGGTCCCAGGTTCGATGCCAGTCAAGGGCATGTATCTTGGTTGCAGGCACATCCCCAGTAGGGGCTGTGCAGGAGGTAGCTGATCGATGCTTCTCTCTCATCAATATTTCTAGCTCTCTATCCCTCTCCCTTTCTTTCTGTAAAAGATCAATAAAATACATATATATTTTTTTTAAGTTCTGATGGCAACGTCATTGAGGGGATCATCATTCGTACAGATGGAGTGAGAGATTATTTTCTTAGTAGTCCAGGTTTTCCCCAGACCATAGCGCACAGGACTTCCACAGAACTTCTCTGGACCTCACTATGCCTAGCTGTAAAATGGGAGAATACCTGCCATGCTTACTTCACAGGATCCTTTGGAAAATCAATCACAGGAACAGATTGCTTTCAGTGACTGTAATACCAATTCATTGAGCGCATTGAACTGTAACTGTAGAGAGAAGACCCAGAGGAGGTGGTTTGTTGGTGGGATTTCTCTATGTTCTCAATGAATCCTGTCTCACCCACAGCGGCTCTTCTTGGACTTGAGCCCTACCCCAATCCCTGCTTCCACTTGCGGGAGAAAACTGCAACCTGTCCGTCGGTCTTCCACGCCCTCCAGTGGTCTGTTGGCCAAATAACACCAAGTTATCCAGTGGATTTGCAAAGACTTGGGGGAAGTAATTCAAAATAATGCAGACTACTTAAATCTACCACTTGATGAAATGTATTCGGGGCCCCGTTTTTAAAAGCTTTTTGAAAAATCAAATAATTAAGTTGTGATATGAATAATAAATCCCTAATTTATTTTTGTAAATTGAGAAATGCATACATGAATCAAGTTTCCCAGAATAACTTCTAAAAAAAAAATTTTTAGTGTCCATTAAATAGCTTAGTTGTTTAAAGAAGGTCTCCAGAGGCAAGTAAAATATTTAATATTAAAAGGAAATTCCTATATTGAAGCATATTTATGATACAATTGTGGCATTTTAAAATGAAAATGAGCAATGCCTACCTTTTTGTCTCAAAATTGTTGACCCAATCACTCCTCTGCAGTTGAAAGGCAGTAACATTTTGTTGTCACTAAAATTTATTCATAACTTTCCCTTTATCTGAACTCTGGAAACATGTATCATAAACACTTGTTAAAGAGAGAACAGTTCTTTCATCTTAGCTGTGTCATTTCTCCGAGCGGTGGGAACTATTTCAGACCCTTAAAGCGACAAAGACCTTTTGTCCCCTTTGGAAGAGGTTCACCGTCCTGCTCAGAGATCGAGGCTGCTCCCAGGAGGATTTGCTGTTCAGCGGGGGCCAGAGGTGGGGCCAGGCTCTTGGAGCCGCACAGTGGGGAGCACAGTGGGTTCAAGGTTAGAAGCCATAGTGCCCATTTAAACCAGAGTCGGTCTGGATTCTTGCTTCAGTTTTTTCTCAAGGCCCCCAACTCTAATTTATGTCTGTTGTTTTTAAACGTCTTGAAGAAATGGTGATAAAGAGGGGAAATTGCATTCTGCAATACACACTCACTTTCGAGAAGTGTATGCATCTCTTCTCCTTAGAATCCCATCCACCATGGCCACTGCCCCCCCCCCCCCAAATTCTCTTCTCTCTAAACCCCAGCTGGCCTCTCTTTCACTCTGGGTCTTTTCCTTGGTTCCCTGAATAGCTACACAGACTCCAATTCTTCATCCCAAAGAATGCCTCTAGGGAGCAGAAGAGAAGTCTGGGATGACAGAGCTATAGAAGGGACCTTCAAGGAGGTCAACAATGTCACAGCTTTTTGCAGGTAAATTAACACTTCATGGCCCGAGTTTTTCTCCCTCTTCCTTTCTCCATAATAACTTCAGTGAGGCACTAGTCTGAACAGTGTGTACCTGGGGATACGAGTTTAATTTGCTCCGTAACCTTGAGGCGTGGGAAACTATGAGACGCTCGAGTCGCAGTAAACTGGTGGGTCGTGTGCAGCCGGCCGATCCTCGCGATTACTCCTATCTCAACTGTTGCTCGTATTTCAAAGCAAAAATCGCTCAAAGGCTCGTATCTCAAAAATCTCATATGTTAGGGCACTCGTATCTCGAGGTACCACTGTATTTCTTTTACACTTATGCCCTAAGAATGGTCATCCTCTCACATAGAAAGCTGTCCCTCCACACTGGATAGACCTACAAGTGTGTGGAACGTATCTTAGTCTGCAAGCTGCTGTAACAAAATACAACTGGGGCTGGGTGGCTTAACCAGCAGATAATGACCTTTTCACAGTCCTTCAGACTAGGAAGTCTAAAATCAGGAACTGTAGGGTTAGTTCCTGGCCTGCAGGCACCTTCTCATTGGGAGAATGGGGGAAGAGAAAGAGAGAGACAGAGAGAGAAGGGCGGGAAGAGAACTTTCTACTCTCCTTCATTATAAAGACGTTAATTCTATCGGATTGGGACCCACTCTTATGACCTCTTTTAACCTTAATTACTTCCTTACCTCAAATGCACACTGCAGGCGAGGCGTTCCACACCTGATATTGTAGTGGCCACAGTTCAGATCACAGCAGAAGGTAATCACCAGCAAGAAAAGTGACCTTACCCAGCGTTCGGGTGGCAAAACCAGACCTGACCTCCCATTCCCTGGCACCATCGTCTCTAGGACAAGAAGGAGCAGGGGGGAGGGGATACCATGTGTTGGGCTTCCCCTCGTGGTGCCTGACCCTCTCCTCACTGCTTCTCGGAGCGACCTCACCAGAGAGAGTCCCATTCTGCAGCTGAGGAGCCCCTGGTGGACAGACAAGGCTATTTGTTCCAGATGGTCCTGTGATCCTGGCAGAGTTGGAATTGAGTGCTTTGGACCACCCACAGCATGCCATGAGGGGTGGACACAGGATGCCCAGCAGGAGAGAGCCCACTAGAGTAGAGGGCACCACCGTGAGCCTACGGGCGTGTCTTCTCCAACCCTCCTCAGTGAAACGGGACATTGATGCTTGGTTGCAAGGCTGTTCTGAGATTAAGTAAGATCACAGGTGTGAATTGCTGGCTGAGCCAGGGCTCCACCGACCTGCTTCCCTCCCGGCTCCCCTCGGAGAGCCCACCCAGACCTGGGAAGGCAGCTTCGCTGGAAATAACTAAGCACCTCCAGCCTCCCACATGTAAGATTACAAGAACAGAATGAATGAAAACTCCATTCCTTTTACTCACCAGCCAAGAAGCCCTGCTCCCCATGGGGTGGATTCTAAAGCCAGTGGGCGAGGTGTCCGCTCCTTGGCAGGCTGCCGCAGAGAGCCACTGCCCCCACCCTCGGAACACCAGTCCCAGCCTCAAGCTTCAGACTTCAGCCAGGCAGGGGCCTCACTCCCCACCTGTGGGAGCCCCTTTCCACGTCCCGCATGGTTCAGGGTTCCCGGTTCAGGGTTCGGGTTCTGAAGGAGGCCGCACGCAAATGAAAAGAGAGACTAGAAAATATTAATTTGGCGATATTGGGGGGCCAGGCAGGAGCCTTCCTCTAGTGCAGCGGTTCTCAACCTGTGGGTCGTGACCCCTTTGGGGGTCAAACAACCCTTTCAAAGGATCGCCTAAGACCATCGGAAAATGCAAATATTTACATCACGATGCGTAACAGTAGCAAAATTTCATGGTTGGGGGTCACCACCACATGAGGAACTGTATGCAAGGGTCTCGGCCTTAGGAAGGTTGAGAACTACTGCTCTAGTGGAAAGGACTACCTACCTCTTGCTCTGGCCTTTTTCTCCCTTCTATTAAGGCTTTGGAACACACCCTTTAGCCTTTAGGCAGCAAATAACAAAAACAGAAATTAACATGAAACAAACAGGTAGAGGCTGCTTCAGCTAACAATGTTTTCATCTAAACAGTGAGTAATTAGCTCTGACCTTTCAGAGCAGTTAAGGTTGACCAGCCTTCTGGTTTCCTGTTTACATCCATTTAGTGAGAACAATGTTTGGTTTCTGACACCCACCCAAACTCAGGAACACCCCCAACCACTCCTCAGACTCATGCCCCATGTCCAATCAGTCCTGTTGCTCCTGCCTCCGCAGTGTCTCTGGGGTCAGGTCCTCCTCTCGGTGCACCCTGCATGGCTTCACCGGGGGTACTGAGTATCTCTCACGCACCTGCACCACCACAGTCCCCCCTCCCCTCGCCTTATAGTCTGACTGCTCCAGGCCCATCCTGTGCTGCTGCTGCCAGTCATCTCCCTCAGGCAGAGCCTATCCCACCACCGTCCGGCTTCAGGACATGCCCCCTCCGTATGGCGCCATCCTTGAGGTTCCTGCCCCATGCTGTCTCTCCTGCCACCTCAGGACATTGAGCCCTCCCGCCAGCTCCTTGAATGCCCACCCAGCCAGGAACATCCCTGACCCTCTCTGCCTCCCAAGCTCCTCTTCGTTCTCCCAAACAGCTCACAGGGTGCCCGGTCTGGGAAGCCTCCGCTCCGCCCTCTCAGGGGAGGACGACCACATCCTGCTGGTTTGCACGGCGTTTGGACCACTTTTCCCATTGCGTTACCATTAGCTTCTGGGTTTCTGTCTTCCCGCCAGCCTGTGAGATCGGGGAGCACAAGGGCTGTTTTATTCATCTTCACAGTCCCGGTGCCTGACTCAATAGATGCTCAATAAATGCGTGTTGACTAAGTGAATGAGGGTCTCTCTTCCTTTTATTGTGAATGACGTTCTATATTATTTTAAGTTTATAATCAACCTTCAATGTATCTGCAATTACCTATCTTGATTTTTTTTCTCTCTTGCCCTGTATTCACTCATCTTTCTGAATTAAATTAAGTCCTAGAAATAAACGTTTTTCCATCCCTGTAGGCTCCATGCTGATTGGCTGAGGGACCCACGATTCCCAATGGGACCACGTCTGCGGGCCCCACACACAGCTTCCTCCGCGGGTGGCTCTGCCCATTGGACCTGCTCTGTCCGCAGCGATGGGGGCGAGGAAGACGCCGCACCTGGCTTCGTGGCTCAGGTGTGTTTTCTCGGCTGTTCAGGGGCCTGAGATGGTTAATAGGCAAATCGGTCTCCGTATTCAAATACGCAGTTAATAAAATCCTGAAAGAGATACAAATCCAAATCTTCCAGCAGCGCCCGTAGGCAAAACCTGCGCTTTCCCTAATCCGCCGTCCCCACTAAGGATCACTGTCTTTTCCACCGTGGCAAGCGGGATTAGGACCAGATGGTGAGCAGCATCGGCCCCTGAGGATGCAAGCCTGGGAGAGCGCCCCTGGGAGACTTCCTGACTCTATGCAAAGGATTCCAGCTGAGGCTGGGCCTGTTTAAATGCAGCGGCACCGAGGGGCCACCATGTGCACCTGAGACCCTAGCACAGCCCGGCCGGCAGCGGAGAGCATACACGTCAGTGCGGGCCAGCCCTTGGACCTGGTAAGCCTAGAAGCCCGTGTGTGGAAGACCCCAGTTTAATTCTTTTTCGTTTGCCCCCTGAAGCTGGTCTCTCTCAAACTAGCACTCGGACCACATCTTGGGGTTGAACCACAGATATAGCACAGAGATGCCAGATGCAGGTAGAGGCTGATCCCGCCAAGGTCCTGATGCTCTCCAGTCTCCCCCTCCTCCTTTTAAAAAATATTTTTTTAATATATTTTTATTGATATTTTACAGAGAGAAAGGGAGAGGGATAGAGAGTTGGAAGCATCGATGAGAGAGAGAGAGAGAGAGAGAGAGAGAGAGAGAGAGAGAGATCAGCTGCCTCTTGCATGCCCCCTACTGGGGATGTGCCCGCAACCAGGATACATGCCCTTGACCGGAATCGAACCTGCGACCTTTCAGTCCACAGGCCGACGCTCTATGCACTGAGCCATACCAGTTTCGGCCTAAAAAAAAAATTTTTTTATTGATGTCAGAGAGGAAGGAAGAGGGAGAGATAGAAACATCCATGATGAGAGAGAATCATTATCGGCTCCTCCTGCAAATCCCCATTGGGGGTCGAGCCCACAACCCAGACATGTGCCCTTGAATGGAATCGAACGTAGGACCTTTCAGTTCACAGGCCGACACTCTATCCACTGAGCCAAACCAGCTAGGCCCTATTTTTGTGGTTGTTAATCCTCACCTGAAGATATGTTCCCATTGGTTTTAGGAAGAATAGAAGAGCAGAGAGACAGAGAGAAACATTTATGTGGGAGAAACACATTGACTGGCTGCCTCCTGTGTGAGCTCTAACCAGGGCCCCGGGCGGGGGGAGGAGCCTGCTACCAAGGTAGATGCCCTTGACCGGAATCGAACCCCGGGACACTTTGGTCCACAGGCCCATGCTCTGTCCACTGAGCCAAACTGGCTAAGGCTGAGGTCCCTTTCGCTTCCTCCCAGGGGCAGCAGGAGCAGCAGGAGCAGCTGGGCTCGCAGAAGGAGCTCCCCGGGAGATGGCGAAGCTGGATGCGAACGCCTCCGAGGAGCAGGGGTTCTGCCTGCTCTCCGAGGGCTACAAGCAAATCTACCTCCCCCTGACCTACAGCATCATCTTCGTGCTCGGGCTGCCCCTGAACGGCTCCGTCCTGTGGCTCTCCTGGCGCCAGAGCAAGCCCTGGGGCTGTGCCACCATCTACCTGGTGAACCTCATGGTGGCCGACCTGCTGTACATGCTGACGCTGCCCTTCCTCATCGTCACCTACTCCCTGGACGACTGGTGGCCCTTCGGGGAGCTGCTGTGCAGGCTGGTGCGCTTCCTGTTCTACACCAACCTCTACGGCAGCATCCTGCTGCTGACCTGCATCTCCGTGCACCGCTTCCTGGGCGTGTGCCACCCGCTGCGCTCGCTGCCTTACCGGACCCGCCGGCACGCCCTGCTGGGGGCCGCGGCCACCTGGGCCCTGGTGGTCCTGCAGCTGCTGCCCACGCTGGGCTTCGCCCACACGGACTACATCAAGGGCCAGATGATCTGCTACGACATGACCGGGCGGGAGAACTTCGGCCGCTTTGTTGCCTACAGTATGGTTCTGACGCTGTCCGGCTTTGTCCTGCCCTCCCTGGTCATCTTGGTGTGCTACGCGCTGATGGTCCGGAGCCTGGCCAAGCCGGTGGAGACCCTCGTGGGGACCGGGACCACCACCCGGGCCAAGTCCATCCGGACCATCCTGCTGGTGTGCGGCCTCTTCGCCCTCTGCTTTGTGCCCTTCCACGTCTCGCGCTCCTTCTACATCCTCCTCCGCTTCCTGACTTCCCAGGACTGCCAGCTCCTGACGGTGGCCAGCGTGGCCTACAAGGTGTGGAGGCCTCTGGTGAGCATGAGCAGCTGCCTTAACCCCATCCTGTACTTTCTGTCGGTGGGGAACAACGGAGTCAGGCTCTTCCAAAACCTGAGGCATGACAAGGGGGGTGAGCACCCAGCTGCAGGCAAGGGAGAGAGACCCCGGGGTGAGCAGCTCTCGGTAGTGTCGAGATGAAAGGGGGGAAACGAGCTCCAGGATGTTACAATGACTTGTTGGAAGACAGCCCTGTGCCGGTGGGAGGGGGACTCACAATTGCCTCATGGTGTCCTGCTGGGAAGGACTGGACATTGATGTTGAGATTTTAAAAGAATATGGAGAGAGCTATGTGGAATCGGATGAACAAAATAAACTAATGAACAAAACAGATCAGAGACATAGGAGCATGGAACAGACTGTCAAATCTCAGAGAGAAGGTGGGGGAGGGTAGGTGGGTGGGAAAAGATCAGTCAAAGGACTTGTATGCATATATGTATAACACATGGACACAGACAATAAGATAGGGGTGGAGGGGACTAGAAGGGATCAATGACATATGTTAATACTTTCAACAATAAAGATTTAATAAATATCTTTTAAAAAACATACACACATTGACAAAAAGAAAAGAAAGAATATGGAGAGAGCCACCAACACAAAGGAAATCTTCATTTTAATGACAGCTGACATTTATCTCATCAGTCAGGTCTTCCAGCTCCAATGTCACCTCCTCAGAAGCCATGCCAGCCCGTCAAAGCTAATGTTGATATCTCTTCCCATAATGCAGTCACCATATTTCCTTATCCATTGTCCTGTTAACTAGTTTACTTATTTATGATCTGTCCCTGCCCCCTAGACTATGGGCTCCTATAGGATAGTGACCTGGTCTGACTGCTGTGCCTCTAATGCCAGTCTCCACAGCAGGGCCCAAAACATGGTGAGGGCATAGAAGGGGGCTGAATGAACAAGTGAAGAATAAATGGATGGGTGAGTGAATTACTATGGAATCACTATGAATGACTATGTAAGAGCACTTTACAAGAGTAATTCACTGAATACTCACAATAGCCCTTGGAGGTGGGAGGAACTGTTAGCTCGTTACAAATAAGAGGACCACAGCACAGAGCTTGGAGTATCTTGTCCAAGGTCACCTGGAGAAGGTCCACGTCACAGTGCCTGGAAGCTCTGGACCCAGAAACTGAAGGGCACACTCCTAAGATGGGAGTATGTCCGAGCCAGCCCATGCTTCTCCGAGCCAGCCCGGGCTCCTCGACAGTCGGCTGGTTTTACGTCAGCTCACGTTTACATAACTGCTGTTCTCTGCAGACCATGCACATACAGGAGGAGCTCTTTCACTGCCTCACTAACCAGTGTTCTGGCGGAGGTTAGAGAGAACTCTGCAGGTGAAGTGGAATTGCAGGTTAAAGTGACCCCGTGAATGAAGGGGTCTGCCGGAACATGACGTCTCAGTTTATGACAGATAAGCTTTACCGCTATCTTAAATCACAATATGATGTTTATTCTCTAAAATAGTAATTACTTAAAAGTCAAGGTAATCCAAAAAGATGACCTTTAAAAAAAAACCCACATATTTAAACAATAATGATCTCCAAAGATTTCTCAGTCTAATCATATATTATTTAAGAATTCATTATAATCTCTTTATGAAGAGGTGGATAAACCTTTTTCATAAAAACCAAAGTGAAACCCCTCATTACCACCCCACTCTAATTACTGAAAATGTCTGAGTAAACCATATACAGTGGTACCTTGAGATATGAGTGCCCTAACATACGAGATTTTTGAGATACAAGTTATCGAGCGAGCGATTTTTGCTTTAAAATATGAGCAACAGTTGAGATACGAGTAATCGCGCGCATTGGCAGGCTGCACACGACCCACCAATTTACCACGACTCGAGCTTCTCAGTTTCCCACGCCTCAAGGTTATGGAACAAATTAAACTCATATCTCGAGGTACCACTGTATATGTCTAGAGCAGTGGTTCTCAACCTTTCTAATGCCACAACACTTTAACACAGTTCCTCATGTTGTGGTGACCCCCAACCATACTTCATAACTGTAATTTTGCTACTGTTATGAATCATAATGTCAATATCTGTGTTTTCCGATGGTCTTAGGTGACCCTGCTCACGGTTCTCAACCTGTGGGTTGAGACCATCAGAAAACACAGATATTTACATTATGATTCATTACCATTAGCAAAATTACAGTTATGAAGTAGCAACAAAAATAATTTTATGGTTGGGGGTTACCACATGAGGAACTGTAATAAAGGGTCGCATCACTAGAAAGGTTGAGAACCACTGGTCTAGAGTATAAAATTTTATTCCAAAAGTGCAGTTTATTGCTTTCCAGGGCACACAATAATTAGAGCTGGAAGAAGTGTTGCCAGCAAATTTCCTTAGGATAATTAGCTTAATGAATAGGGAAGGATGTTTTCTGATTAGCAGGTCAGCTGTTTCTTCCTAAGTAAGTGCTTCTACAGTAGCTGAGAGAGCTTAAAGCTGTTTGCTCTTTTGAACGTTCGCTTAGCTTATTAATTTTTTTCTCTTTTTTGCATAACACACAGGGAAGATTCAGCCAACTTAAGATCCCTATGATCTATCACCCCTTATAAATGAATAAAGTTTATCATTACTAGAGAACAGGGCACTAGGTTCTCCTCAGGCAGCTTAAACCCACCCCACACCTCACTTAGCCGTGACCTCTCATGCCCACCAGCCCTGGAGGTGGGAAGAAAATGAACCTAGAATCCTCGGGATGCATCGCCTTTCTCTAAAAACCAAGTGCTGTATACCCCTGCCAACATGTTCCAGCTAACCTATGCTTGCAATGACTTCTCTGATCCATACAATGCCCATTGTTTCTGCGGTCTTTTGACCTCCTTAACAGCAAAGTATAAACATCCATTTCTAACTTTTTTCTGGATAGTTGGGCACAAAAAGTTTTAACTTAGTTGAAACTGGTTTTCAGGGACCGTTAAGACAGAAGAAACAAACTAGACTAGTGGGTCCCCTTCGTAAAAGGAGCTGCGGACCCACTGTGCAACCTAATTCTCTCCTGTGGTTATCGGAAACGCATCCCAGAGAAGGGACAAGGAGACTAAAAGAAACAACAGTTCTTCCTGTGCCCTAGCTGCTTTGGCTCAGAGGATAAGAGCGTCGACCTGCGCACTGAAGGGTCCTGGGTTTGATTCCAGTCAAGGGCACTTACCTCGGCTGCAGGCTCGATCCCTGGCATGTTAGAGATGTCTCTGTCCTAAGACACATTTCTCTCATTCTGTCTCTCCCCATCACTTCCACTCTCTCTAAAATAAATCAATGGGAAAATATTCTCGGGTGAGGATTAACAAAACAAAAACGGAAAGTTCTTTCTGAATCAACCCACCACCCTGGTGAAAGCTGGGATCTCCAAATGTGGTATCCCCTTGGGTCCCGAGCATCTTGCATAATCTGCCTGGTTGTTGGGCGGTTTAAAATAAAATCAAAAGTCAGTGAATATTATCATGTTCAAAATCCCATGAATGCAGAGCAGTACTAGATGCAAATATAACGGCTGTAGCCACCTACAAAAGTATCAAGCACGGTGCCAGTCTGTAAGAAGGCTACAGGAGAGACAAAACCAAACCAGACAACAATATGCACACTAATCATCAACTTCAGCAGCTACAGGAGACATCATGTCAATGATTGGCTAATCTAAATGGACAGTACAGACAGGAAGTGTTAGGGAAGTCTGGGGGAGGGTGGTGAGAGCACTTGCAGCTGAGAGACAAGAAAGGTATTATGAGTCTGCTGAAGGCCCAATTACTGGAATTCTCCAAGCAATGGAGAAAGTGAAAGCCAATATTTGTTCCTAAAGAGGGAGAGGGAGATAATGCTGGGAGGAAAAGAGCCACTGCTCAAGGCCCAGGGAACACCAAGGGCATTTGAGCGGGAGCGTGTGATATGATCAAAGTTGTGACTTAGGAATGTCATCTGGCAGCCCCCATGTTTGAATGAATTTGAAAAAAGAAACAAGATGTGACAGCGGACTTCAAGGTCACCTCATTGGTCTTCCTTCCCTTCATAGACATCCTGCATAAACACCTCCAGATTTTCCTTAAAACAGCGTTTTTCATACATCACAGCCTCCCCAATTCTGTCAGTTTCCTCCCTATTCCATGATTTCCATACAACGAAGTTCAGATTTTTCCTGTTGGCCTACTAAGCCCACCACTGTCTACAAGTGAACTGTTCAACTCACAGGTCTCCTACCACACCAGGTGGACGTCTACCCCTCACAGTTACCATAGGGCCACAATCTGCCAAAAACAATAATCCCGCCCTAGCCGGTTTGGCTTGGTGTATAGAGCTTCAGCCTGCAAACTGAAGGGTTCCAGGTTCGATTCTGGTTAAGGGCATGTACCTTCGTTGTGGGTACATCCCCAGTAGGGGGGGTGTAGGAGGCAGCTGATCAATGTTTCTCTCTTGATGTTTCTAACTCTCTATCTCTCTCCCTTCCTCTCTGTAAAAAAAATCAATAAAATATATTAAATATGATAATAATAATCCCTTCTCCAAATGCCTAAATACCCATCTTCCCAAACCATGAGTTCTACATCCTCCAGCTGCCCCCAATCTCACTCCTGCTGACTTACCACTTGACTCACTGAGCTTATCACCTTGGAGTTGATGATGGGCTCCTTTATCCTTTCAGTCTCTTTTATCTCCCCCACTATTTGACTTTTCAATCTCTAGAACATGGCATCCTTGCAACATTCTGAGCACAGTAGACACTTAGTAAGCCATGGTGATGTGATGGTGGAGGAAGAAGAAGGTGGTCAACATTTAGAAGACCACTGCAGTGATCCAAACATACAGATAATGGGCACGAGGAGAACGAACAAGATTTTAAGATGTACTGGAAAGAATGAGGAGACATAAAATGATTATTTGGACACAAATGGTAAAAGGAGTCAGAAAAATGACTCTGAGATTCTCAGCCTGAGGAACCAGAAGAAAACTAGCACATAGTGGGTGCTCAATAGTCTTGGGGAAAGAAAGGGAGGGAGAAAAGGGTGGACAGAATGGAATGAGGCTGTGCATTGTGAAGGACAGTTCAGACTCAGACAAGTGCAATGAGAGACGAGTTGGAAATTTAGGAACGGAAGATCTGAGACAGCTTGGGCTCAAGCTCTGGATGTAGAGTTATCTGTCCAAGCAAATATTTACAACTGCAGACATAAATAATATCTCTGATGGAGAAGAAAAAAGAGTGAACAGAAGACCTGTATCAGAAGAGATACAGGAATCATAAAACCTTCTGACAGGAGATACGGGGATAGGAGGTGGGGGTAGATAATAGAGCAATGGAAAATCAAACGAGGTTTTAAGAGAGTTGTCAGGGTTGTTACATAAAACAGACCAGTCAAAAAAAGCTCAAACAGATGTCTCTCAGCAAACTACTCAAATGCCACCTCTTCTAAGGAGCTTCCCCTGATTGCCCATCAGAAGGCCCTATTCCTTCTGTGACCAATCAGCCGTCCTTCTGAAGGGACATCTTCCCTCCCACCAGGTCTGAGCAGCATCGCTGAAATCTTCTTCTCTAGCAGAGGCTTGAACATATAGGTACCCACTAAATCTTTGTGGAATAAATGAATATACAGCAAATAGTTCTCCTGTGTATGCTTTCCTGGAATTACTGCCTAAACCCAATTTATAAATGTGTGCCTACAGAACTACATCACAAGTTGTTTGGGATTTATTTGTTCTAACACCAACCCCAATTCACTGCAATTCCAGAACACACAATACCTACAAGCATTCTCTTTTTAGCCCACATTTCAAAGATAATAAAGAAGGGAAATATTTCACTAAGTCATTTGCAATCCAGCATCACCTAAGCTTATACAATCTTTTACTTTCTCCTAAACAAGCCAAATCTCTGTAATATTTCCATTTCCTAACTTTTTGTTGAGGGTTGTTTTTTGTTGTTGTTTTTTTTTAATGTATCAAACAACTTCCAAGGTAATGGCTTTAAGAATTATTCTATGATAAGAGCAGAACTTATGTTCTTGCAGCAAGCTATAAGTGGGCGTTCTTATAGTCGTTAAATCATGAACAAAAAGCAAGAAGTGCCACTCCAAGAAAATTAACGAATCAGCGAGTCTGAGAATGTTCCACTCCACAAGTGGAAAAATACATTAACGAGACCTTTAGAGAGTGTTAGCCCAACAACCAAAAAGAGCCATTTGAGACTCCTTATGTTCTCTCTTCTTTTATAGCCTAGTTTCTTGCAAACGGAGACTACACGTTTTTCCTTTTTTTCTATCTTGAAGCTATACTCCAAATCTTTACAAGTCAGCTGCTGCCGGTTCCACTGCAATTGCTCTCAACAATGCATCAATGACTTACCAGTGACAGCTGAATGGACACGGAGACCCTATCCTGCTTGAGATTCAGGGCATTTGCCACTGTCACCCATTCTCTTCTTAAACTCCCTTTCTTCCACAGAACGAACCCTCCCCTACTTCCCTTCTCATCTTGTCCTGCTCCCATCCTGTATGTATGGGTGGGTGTACCCTATGGTTCTGTTCTCTGATTTATTTTAAACTAGTGGCCCAGTGCACAAAATTCATGCTTGTGGGGGAGGTGGGTGTCCTTCAGCCCAGCCTGCAACCTCTCCAATCTGGGACCCTTTGGGGGATGTCCAACTACCCTATGGGATCTGAATGAAACCTGCAGTCAGACTCCCTCTCGCAATCCAGGACTGCTGGCTCCTAACCGCTCACCTGCCTGCCTGCCTAATTGCCCTTAACCACTCTGCCTGCCAGCCTACTCACCCCTAACTGCCCCCCCCCCGACAGCCTGCTTGCCCCCAACTGACCCCCACTGATGGCCTGCTTACCACCAACTGCTCCCCCCTGCCAGCCTGCTCACTCCTAACTGTCCTCCTGCCGGCCTGATCACCCCTAACAGCCTACCCCACCAGCCTCATCATCCATAACTGGCCTCCCCTCTTGGCTCCTAACGGCTTCTACCTTGGACCCGCCACCATGGCTTTGTCCAGAAGAACATCCAGAAGGTCTCCTGCAAAGTCTCCTAGTCTAATTAGCATATTACCCTTTTCTTAGTATAGAGGCCCAGTGCATTGGTGGGGACCAGCTGATTTTTTGCCCTGAAGGATGTCCCGGATCAGAGTAGGGGTTCCCTTCATTTGTGGGGCAGCCTGGGTAAGGGGCTGGTGAAGTTTGCAGGCTGTCACACCCCCATGTAGTAAGGGTCCCTGTTAGGGTGCCTAGCCAGCCTGGGTGAGGGACTGAGGGCCGTTTTCAGGTTGGCCATGCCCCCAGCGGGGACCCTCACCCCGATGGTGGCATGACCAGCCTGGGTGAGGGGCTAAGAGCCATTTGCAGACCTATTCCTCAGCAGCCGGCCTAGGCGACCCAAGCCTCCTGCATGTTCAGGCCGGCTCCATGGCTGCCTTTGTCTTTGTCATGCTAATTTGCATTCCCTCCTGATTGGCTGTGGACGTTGCAGAGTGACAAACAGTTATCATATTTCTCTTATTAGTATAGATATGTTTTTATTGATTTTAGAGAAAGAGGGAGAGGGAGAAACATTGATGTGAGAGCACAACATTGGTCAGCTGCCTCCTGCACGCTCCCTACTGGGGATTGAGGCCACAACCGAGACGTGTGTCCTGAC
Organism: Lasiurus borealis; assembly: GCA_004026805.1. Taxonomy (NCBI): domain Eukaryota; kingdom Metazoa; phylum Chordata; class Mammalia; order Chiroptera; family Vespertilionidae; genus Lasiurus; species Lasiurus borealis. The sequence continues at coordinate 15,525 of PVJN01022158.1, read as the reverse complement.
AGGGAATGAAACTGGTGAGCTCTTGGTTCATGGGCTGGGCTTGGCACTCTTCTCTCATTCCCACACTCTTCCTGCACAACCTCACTGATTCACTGATAGGCTGGAAATCATCTACTTCAAACCTGTGCCTCAACCCAAACAACAGACCCGTGGAGCCAAAACTGAAATCATTTCCCCCTCAAACCTGCTCTTTCTGGTAAAGTGGCAACATCATCCATCCACACTGGAAATCTGGGAGTCATCCTCAATTCCGGCCTCTTCCCTTCCTCACAGTCATACTCAGTCAGTTCCATCTCCAAGCAACACTAGAACGAGTTCTCATCCCAGTTGGGGTACATAAGGAACGCAACCAATCAATGTTTCTTCTCTTCCTCTCTCTAAGCATTTCCTTGGGTGAGGGTTTTTCTAAAAAATCAAAATGAACATGAAATTATCAACGTGCCTCAGATGAAAGCTTTCAACCTAAACTTTCCATATACCCCCTTCATTCTACTTCCATTAATCAGCAGACTCTCTCAGAATTAACTCTGGAACCTCTGACCCTCCTTCAATCTTACCCACACCTCCTCTGCTTAGGTGCATCAGCCTACTTACCCTTTACGATGCAGCTCAAAGACCACCTCTGAATACCACTGCTCTATGGTAGTGCTCAGCAGGCCACACCACAATCACAGCCACTGATCCTTTGTCCATTTCCCCGCTTCATCGATGAGACTCTTAAGGAAGGTGTTCCACATTTCCCACATCTCTGAATCACCACCTCTACTAGAGAGCCTAGGTTCAATAATGCCAGAAACGAATGATAACACAGAAATCTGTGTATCTTACATTATCAAGTATTATTATAGGCTCACTAGAGGCCCAGTGCATGAAATTCATGCACAAGTAGGGTCCCTAGCCTGGCCAGCGATCAGGGCTGATCGAGGCTTTCCTTCCCCTCCCTGCTAGCTGCTGGCGGAGACCTTCCTTCCCTGGCTGCTGGCCAGTGCCTTCCTTCATTCCACACCACCCACTGATGATAAGTGCACATCGTGGCAAGCAGTCCAACTCCTGGTTGGATGTACCCTCAGTCGCTTGAATTCCTGAGGAGACAATGTTTATATTAGGATGCACATTATTATTAGGATGTATTTTACTATATAGGATGCTTGGTTTTCCCCATTACTACTACATTTCTTTGAATCATAAGGTGATGTCAAAGATAAGCTACAACCAATTTCAGAGATGTTAAAAGGTGCAATATTGTAGTCTATGAAAGACAGCATATTAATTAAAGTAAAAGAATGATGGAAAAAGTTATGCACTCTATCGTCAGATTAGAAAAGCATTTCAAAAGTCCAAGTGCTGGAAAACAACCCAAAACTTTCTAAAATAACGCTTAAATGAAGGCAGCACATATGTTATCTTAAGACATTGTAATAAATCCTCTTTGAAATGTTAAGAGACTGTTCTACATCCTGGTGTGTAGCCAGAACACAAATCTAGTACTGTATCTACTAAAATTCATAGAACTATAAAGTCATGAAAATAAAACATTTAAAAATGTCCATTAAATATGCCCATTCTTTCTCTCCCCCATCTCCCCGGTCTGGAATGGATCCATCCCCACAGACCCCACAAGAATCCAGGGAGGACACGTATGTCTCCTCTGACCCTCGCTCCATCTCATTAGCAATGACTGTTAAAACCTGAGATGACCTGTCTCCAGGCCCGTCTGCTGACTGCCTTCCTGCCCACCCAGGCTTCCTGCAGCTAATATGGAGCCATTCTCCTTCCAGCCATCTCCATTCTCCCTGTTCTGCAGTTACCAGCTCAAACCAGCTTCTCTCACCCTTCTCCCATCTCCTTCCACTGACAGTGTGTCCAGCTCTTGTCCATTGTACTCTCTGAAATCTGGGCTATACTAAGCTTGGACGGTGGAAAGAGGGTCACCTTTTATCCTGACACCTTTATTTCCCTCTCTTCCCCAGGACAAAGAGGATCTGGTTTGAAAGGTTAAAACTGCCCGAATGTGGTAAGACACAAAACCCCAACATCATCATATTTTCCCTTGGAAAACTGAGCAAACTGATACTCTATTTGCTAATCAGGAAATGGAAGCCCAGAGAACTACTACCTAGTAAAACTTAGGAGACAAGCATGAGAGATGATCCATTCCAAAAAAGACCAACTCCCACAAAGTACATGCTAATCCCAAATGCAATAACTCATAGGTCCACTGATTTTCATTTCACAATTGATTGGTAGTCAAACCTATGGGGAAGTCAGTTTAGGGAGTATTGTAAGTTAGAACAGCTGCCCTGATGTGAGACTAACAAAGAGCTGCCAAGGAGATGACTCATCATTTGAGTACATGACCATAGGTACACAGGGGAGTAAGTGGTAATAAGTGTATCGTAAGTTGACTGTCTGGCCTACCTGCATTATGTCAAGGACTTTTCAGTATTTCTTACAAAACATCAAAGTTTTCCCCACCAACTTCTTCACAGCAAATCCCTGCTCCGAGTTCACCAACCTCCCAACCCTTGCCCCCAGGGGAGCGCTCCAAGAATAAGCAAAGGGAAGAAGCCAAGGTGTAAGAGGCTGAGGTGGAGGTATTCCAAAATCTCGGGCAGCATGCAGACAACTTACAGCTGTTCTTTGCTACCACTGGGATCAAAAAGTAAGTGAATTATGCCCTGACTGGTTTGGCCTGCGGACTGAAGGATCCCAGGTTCCATTCCAGTCAAGGGCATTTTCTTTGGTTGCGGGCACATCCCCAGTAAGGGGTGTGGAGGAGGCAGCTGATCGATGTTTCTAACTCTCTATCCCTCTCTCTTCCTGTCGGTAAAAAAAATCAGTATTTTTTTTTAATGAAAGTGAATTACGTATTTCATTTAGCGCATACCTCATTCTCTATTGCTTTGTCTCCTATAGTTCTCATCACATGCAATTTTCTTCCTATAAATGCAAATTCTATTTCTAACTCAGGGTTCTGTTTAACTCCCTCCTATATCCTCAAAGTTCTTTGGAAAACACTGTTACCTTCCTCCCTTCTGAACATTAATACCACTTTCTTCAGACTCAAAGACATTCAGGTGCATACCCTTCAGACATGTTTGTGTTTGCTTTTACAAAAGCAGCAGCCCCGAGTCTTCCACATAATAGTCATCATTGCTATGTCAGTATGCACTCCAACGAAACCATTTAACGGTGCTTCGTATTTCACTTTAGGCACATAATACGATGTACTATTCTTACAAACATGGGAGGCTTCCTATTTTAGGCTATTATAAGCCATCATGCAAAGATAGTTTCTTAAAATATATAAAAATGTGTATCCGTCTGATGGTTTCCTTAAGATAAACTATTAGAAATGGAATTGCTATGCCAAAGTCATGCAGTCTATCACTCTACCCTGTTTGGTTCCTCTTATTCACATTTCCAATTTATCCTTCAAAAAATTACTCCAATTCACTCATTTTATTTATGCATAATTCAAAAAATATTTATTTGGTGCTGGGCACTATCGGCACAATCATTATTAACATTAATAGACACAGTTCTTGCCCTCAAGGAGCTTACAATCTAAAGCAGTGGTTCTCAACCTTTCTAATGCTGTGACACTTTAATACAGTTCCTCATGTTGTAGTGACCCCCAACCATAAAATTATTTTTGTTGCTACTTCATAACTGTAATTTTGCAACTGTTATGGATCTGTGTTTTCCAATGGTCTTAGGCGACCCTTGTGAAAGTGTTGTTCGACCCCCAAAGGGGTCTCGACCCACAGGTTGAGAACCGCTGATCTAAAGGAAGAGACAGAAACCCACACCATCACAAATTCCTCATTATAGGCTCAGGTAAATTAAGAAGCAAAAGTACAGGGTTTTCCAAGACCACAGGAATTAGTTCCCATAGGAATAATTAGTTCCCACGGGTTCTGAGCTGAGGCTCAGATTGTTGGAAATCCGGTGAAACCAAGTCATAGAGAATCCTGGGCAAATATTCTAAGCAAAGGGAGCATGGGCAAAGCCCACAGAACCAGCAACTGAATAATGACACAATGCACTGTAAATCAGAAACATGGACGAAAGTAAACTTACCCTGAAAAGGAATGCACTTTCAATCTGTCCCAGAAACTTTAGGCATACCATACTATGCCATGTACTTTAAACAATATAATCAGCTAAATAAATTCATTAGTTTAACAGTTGTCTAAAATATCTGTGTGCCCAAAGATAGCAAAACACATGAAAAAGTCCTTGACTTTAATATGCTAAGACTAGTAAGTCAATTAAAAAGTATTTAAGTCTGTCAGAAAATTTTCATATTCACATTTTACTTAATGTGAAAACATAAATGTCACGTTAAGGTCCTACACTGGGGAAAAAGCTAATCCCCATAATCTTTCAATGAATAATTAGATAAATTTTCTTTATTCCAACACAGATTTTCTTATAATCTTCCACATAAATAAGATCTAAAATCAGTGGTTTAAGATTTTTTAAAAAAACTCAAAAGTCAGAAAACATCATGTAGATTCCTTCTACAATGTTATTTATCCATGTAGAAATGGAATTATCATCATTTAAAGGACATTTTCAGTAATTAATTAAAATATATTAAAAAACTGTACAGAAAGTTCATATCACAAATTTATGTCTCTAAGTAATAAAGGTGCTCAGTGACAGAAAAGTTCAAAAGGGTCACCACTCGGCAACCTATCTCATAAGTAAAAAGAACAGAACACAATCTATTTGTGAAAATGAAGAGACTTCACTGAGTACCTTTCAAATAGTCCCTATTACAAAAGGGAATGCCTATTAAAGTGCCATAGTTCACTCTATAATAAAACTTCCCTTATACCCCCTCAAAAGCTTTAAAAAAATATTTTTTGCTTTAAGATAAAGAAAAGGCCTTATCTCTAAGATATACTTTGTGAAAATGATCTCAATATAAATCCAATGATCTCCATTATTTACTGTCCTTACTGAAATTCACCTGTAAGTCCCAGAGCAATTTCCAAAACTTCACTGTTGATGAGGCTATTCTGAAGTGAAATTCTTCAGCAACACACAAAAGACAGAGAGTAAAACAGTCTCACAAATATACTTAGAAATAGGTGTACATGAATTATAAATATAACTTTCCAGACCATTATTTTTTCTATTGACTAAACTCTATATAATTTTTAATGGAGGTTTTCAGATCAATGATGTGTGCAGCCCACTCTCATGACACAGTCATTTAAACTTCTCATCTGCAAAACAAAATGCAATATATTATCAAAAGGGTGAGAAAAAAAAAACACAAAGCCCCCGCTGGCTTACAGAATAAAAACCATAAGCATTACAAAACACATAGAACCAAATACTGAGAGTCCACATTTTGCTGAATAATCTTTTAACTCCTCATTTCTATAAAAGTAACACAGGACCAACTTAGAAAACATAGAAAAGCAAAGAGAAAAAATAAATTCTTATAACCCTACCATTCAAATAGTACTGTTAATATGTGGGGGCTTTTCTTTCATTTTTTCCTATATTCATATTTTTTCTATTATATACAAATAATAGGTTTAAGAAATACTTGCTTGCATACTTTAAAAAAGAATTCAATTAGATTATATTTGCATCTTTATCTTTTGCTTACTTAACATATAGCATGTTAAATAACTGACTTTAAAAAGTCCTAAAATGTAATTTTAAAAACATACTATATGGGTTTATCATAATATATTTAACTATTTCCCCATTATGGGACATTTGGGATATTTCCAATTTTTTTACATAATAAACAGACTATCATAAATATATTTAAAACTCACAACACTTCTGATTATTTTCTTAAAATGTATTTCTAGCAATAGAATTTCTATGTTAAAAGGTAATTTGACATGACCAAGAATCACCCCCGGAACTAAATAGCCTTTTTCTACCAGATTTTAACTTATCCAAAATTCACAAAACTTATAATTAAATAGCATATATTTAAAAAATAAATTTTTAAAGTGAAAAGGTCTACTTTACTGTCTAAAAATCAGAAATAATAGGAAACAGAATCACTACTATGTTGTAGCAACTGTGTACTGTATAATATACACTATTATGTTGTACAAATAATAGTAAATAGAATCACCATTATGTTGTAGCATGTAGAATCACTATTAGGTGGTAGCATATACTCATGAAAAAAAATTAATTTAACTTAAAACACACTATATACTTTAATTTGTTCCAAATGAGTCAAAGAACACAAAATAGCATGTTAGCACCAAGAAAAAATGAAAAATGACCTCAACTAGTTAAGAAAAAGAAAACATCAGAGAGAACTGAAAGATGAGCTCAATAGAGAAACTTAGGACAAAGGCCTTTGCTCCAATAAATTACAAATATTACATATCTCTGTCTCTCAGCAGGCAATTTAAAGCTAAATTCTCCCATCCTGCCTTCATTTTAGACTTTGATATCCACCTTTTAAAATTTTCTGACACAGAAAGAACATTCTTATAGTTCTAGAGATGATCATTAGCCCTTGAAACACAAGAAAAATACTAATTTCTTAAAAATATATATATCTATATCCCAAAACCTGTTTGGCTTATTGGATAGAGCATCAGCCTGTGGACTGAGAGGTCCCAGGTTCGATTCCCGTCAAGGGCATGTACCTTGGTTGTGTGCACATACCCAGTAAGGGGCGTGCAGCAGGCGACTAATTGATGTCTCTCTCTCATCAATGTTTCTGACTCTCTATCCCTCTACCTTCCTCTCTGTAAAAAATCAATAAAATATACTTTAAAAAAATACATAGATATAGGTATAGATGATATAGATATAGATATAGTTATAGATATATCTCCAGAAAAAAAAAAAGCAATCCTAATACTGTGACATACAATGCTAGTATCCAAGATTTTCAAAATAAAGACAACTTTTCTCTTTTTCAATACTTACTCAGCATGAGAAAGTTTCATTTCTTCCCTTTGTCTTGCAGAATAATTTAGGTTTCCACCTAAAACACAAAAAGTATAGAATCTTTTTAATGTAACTATTATAAAAATTCAAACATTGCCGAAACCGATTTGGATGAGTGGATAGAGCATCAGCCTGCGGACTGAAAGGTCCCAGGTTTGATTCTGATTAAGGGCATGTTGGTTGCGGGCACATCCCCAATGTCTCTCTCTCATTGATGTTTCTAACTCTCTATCCCTCTCCCTTCCTGCCTGTAAAATATCAATAAAATATATTTTTTAAATAAATTCAAACATGCACGCAAGATAAAGCACATACACATACATACATTTGCACTAATTAATATATATTGAAAGGTGAGAAAGACCAGAGGGACCAGATCTGCAAGGGAAGGCAGTTGGGAGCAATCAAGCCTGCGGGGGAAGACAGTTAGGGGTGACCAGGCTGGCAGAGGAGGGAAGTTGGGGGTGACCAGGTGTCCAGGGAACAGCAATTGGGGAGGATCCAGACTTTCAGGGGAGAGCAATTGTGGGGAAACCAGGCCTGCTGGGAAGGGCAGTTAGGAGTGACCAGACCTGAAGGAGAGGGCAGTTAGAGGTGATCAGGCCCAAGGGAAGAGCAGTTAGAGGCAAACAGGCTGGCAGGGGAGCAGTTAGGCATCAATCAGGCTGGGAGGGGAGTGGTTAGGGGGTGATCAGGCTGGCAGGCAGAAGCGGTTAGGGGCAATCAGGAAGGCAGGCAGGTGAGCAGTTGGGAGCTAGCAGTCCTAGATTGTGAGAGGGATGTCTGACTACCCATTTAGGGATCAGGCCTAAACGGGCAGTCGGACATCCCTCGAAAGATCCCAGATTATAGAGGGTGAAGGCTGGACTGAGGTACACCATCCCCTTCCCCTCCCCTAACCCTTCCACCACCCTGTCCTGCATGAATTTCATACACCAGCCTCTAGTCCTATATAATAAAAGCATAATATGCTAAGTGTCCAACCAATCAGTTAACCATTTGGTTGACTGTTTGAAGAGTCGTTATGACACACACTGACCATCATGGGCAGAAGGTCCAGTAGATTAGCTTGCTGCTGGGGTCCGGCCAATCGGGACTGTGCGGGAGGCCAGAAACCTTCCACAGTGCCTCCCTGGCCGGCCAGCCCCAATCCACCTCTACAGGCCTGGATGAGACAGCCCCAAATAGCCCTGATGGTCAGCCAGGCCGAGGGACCCCACCGTGGTACACCAGGCCACTGGTTATATAACAAAATGTTTCCATCACTGTGGACAGAATGTCGTTATATTTGAGCTAAAGCACTCACTGGCTTCTAGAAAGGCATGCAGACTAGACTACCCAGTGACCCCACAAGATTATCTACAGTGGTTTAAGAAGAAAATGTCTAAACTTCTACTTACCTTGGGCACGATTCACCAAATAGAGTAAGACCACAGCTAAAAGTGACACTGGAAGTGAAAAAACATAGGATTCTTAAAAGATGTGTAGTTTTTCCCAATGATTCCTAAGTAATCATAATTACGAAGTAAAACTTAGAGAAAGCAAATACATCTTTATTAACTGGCATTTAAAAGTAAAATCACTTATTCACATTATTTTTCTGAAAGCACTAAAAATAAGTCACACACCATTTTCTCCAGAAGCTGCCGAGCTCAGGGATGGCAAGGCCAGAAACAGAGAAGCAGACAGCTACAGGAGAGGGGACAGAGCCACCCATGGATCATCCCTGCCACTCTTTCCTCTCACTTATAAGTCCTGGTCCTTCCCAGCACTTCTGCCAGTCCCTAGCCTAATTTTTTTAGAGCCAAACAGAAGTAATATTTTTTTGGGGGTGGGGAGGGGAGAATAGGTCTGAAAATACCATGTCCATTTTACAAATTGATCCAACATTAGGATGTGGTCATTAGACTCCCAGAAGCCCAGAAAGTCAGATGCCTGGCTTTTTACCTTAACAGGTAAGGCCCATTTAATTTACTTAAAATTAACACGGCAACAAAAACATTTTAAGATCATGTGCTATTTGGTTTGGGAACCAAATAATATGAAACTGCAGCTCGAAATTAAACCATATGTTGCAGCATTAAAAGTAGACAAAAATAACCCTAGCTGGTTTGACTCAGTGGATAGAGCATCTGTCTGCGGACTGAAGGGTCCTACATTCAATTCTGGTCAAGGGCACATGCCCAGTCTGTGGGCTCGATCTCCAGTAGGGAATGAGCAGAAGGCAGCCAATCAATGATTCTCTCTCATTGATGTTTCTATCTCCCCATCCCTCTCCCTTCATCTCTGAAATCAATAAAAAGATATTTTTAAAAAATAGACGGTTTTTTAAACTCTTAAATAACTCACTTTTTTAAAAACAAAGTTTTTTTTTTTTTAATTTGGCGTGCTTATTTCTAAAATATGAGATAAGATGTATTCAGGCTATTCATAAGCAGTTCTCTGCAAAAACCATACTCCAAGTATAGATAGTCATTATTCCCTGTAAATGAAGCCTGACAGTATCTTCACTGCGGTTTGCCATTTTACATACATGTTACCAAAGTATAAAAGGCATCTTAATATATTATATGAGAATTTTTTTCAGATGAACACAATTTGTGTATGGTGAAGACAATCAAAGCAAAAATGCTGGTTTATTTTTATAACTTTCAACTGTATTCTAAACACATCCTATTTTTAACCAACAAATCATTATAGGTAAAAATTACATTATAGGACTAAGAATAAAAATAACTTAAAACTGCCTGATCAATTAACCCTGATTGCATCTAAATCACACATATATCCACACATTCACACCTAGGACTCTTCAAATGGTTACCTACTTTAATGGAGAAAATGTTTGTTTTGTAATATAAATATTTAAAACAGAAGATAACACATATTCCACTACTGCCTTTAAGAACAGGAATCTCCTGAAAAATTCCTGTGAATATTCAGAGAACTACAGTCACCAGCAGGGAAGCTCTCTGAAATCAATAAAAATATAAATGCACAGGCTAAGAATCAGGCAAATCTGAGAGCTACATCTTAAATATTTGATTTAAAAGAAGGGAAAACAGAAAGTAACAATAACACCTAAAAGCATAAATAAGAACATTCTGCTACATATTAAAAGAAACTAAACAAATGTTGCCACATGGCACACTTACAAGACACACAGGCAATGAAGAAAACTTCTAAAAACAAATATCCCCGAGTATCCAGTATCATGCCAGCAAGGATGGAAATGATCGCCAGCCCAAGATTCTGAATGGACTGCATGCTGCAATCGAAAAAACATAAAAACACATTTTAGCCAACACTGGTTTGGCTCAGTGGATAGAGCGTCAGCCTGCCGACTGAAAGGTCCCAGGTTCGATTCCGGTCGGGGGCATGTACCTTGGTTGCGGGCACATCCCCAGTAGGGGGCATGCAGGAGGCAGCTGATCGATGTCTCTCTCTCATCGATGTTTCTGACTTTCTATCCCTCTCCCTTCCTCTCTGTAAAAAATCAGTAAAATATATTTTTTTTAAAAAAACACATTTTAATTTCAAAAGTCTTCATAGAGGAACAATTCACTACAAATATCATATCTACAAACAACACAGTATTAGTGTTGAGACATTTTCAACCAGAGATTTTTTAAAATTCCGTAACTGTTTCCTCTATTAGACTTCATGCTCCAAGGTAGGGGAGCTTGCCTTACTAAGTGCACTATGAGCTCAAAACCAAGTGAATACCAACTCTCCTGCTGCCTTTTGGGTCAGAAACCAGAACTCAGCTTCTCACTGAGAAGCCCGCAGATAAACAAGTAGTGTGATGATAATGGCAGCAATTACCTCTCTGGGTTAGCTTAACTCCAGCTCCCTTGCTGGAGCATTTTCATTGCTCCAGCTTAAGCATAAACAGATTACCTGAATCTTCTAGTTATTTCCAGGTTTAGAGCTGTCCCATAAACTTACAGATGACTAGATTCAGGAGACCTGGAGTTTCATATGATAATAAGTTGGTACAGCAGAGAGAGACATTACATAATTCCCGGTACAAATACTTACAAGCCATATGCAGTTCCCAGTTGATGGTCAGGAACTACAAACGCCACCATTGGCCACAATGCACAGGCAAGCAATGAATAGGAGAGTCCCAGGAGACTCTACAGAAAGTAATACAGAAAAGGGTAAAAGTCTTATACTAACCAAAGTGACTTTCTTTTGATGCAGATCAGCAAGAGTGACATATGAGCTAACATATGAATCTTCACGCAAATGTTATTGTAATCAGGTTAAAACTTATATTTAATCTAAAAATGTCCTGGCCCTCTCTTACAAGTATCCCTCTAATGAAAAAATACATGCACACTGTCTTAATTACATTATTTATATGTGTACATAACTACCTGGGTCCAGGACACAGTCAAGAACCAAGAAAAAACAAAACAAAGCTAATTTGTAAAAAATTATTGCCAATGTTTTAGGCAAGCTAATTTTACAACACTTATTAGGAATCACAAGTTAAACAACCAAGGTAACATCATTTTTCTTCAATTAAAAAGGGAACTTCATTTAAATTAAAATAAGAGTTATACTTATCATGTGAGCAAAAATTAAAATAATGCCAATATCCAATTATAGAGCTCTACTAAAAATCTACCAAGATGTTAGCTGTGCAAAGCCTCACTATCGCATTTCTACTTCTAGGAACCTGAGATACAGAATTCTCACCTAGTGCACAAGGACAAAAGTAGGTTTACAATTGTGAGCACACAAAACAGTTTGCTCTTGTATTACTATTGATTAACTAGGGGCCTGGTGCATGAAAATTCATGCTCTGGATGGGGGGCTGGGGGGGGGTCCCTCAGTCCAGCCTGCCCCCTCTCACAGTCCAGGAGCCCTCAGGGGCAAGAGGTGACCCGACAATCCAAGGAAGGCAACGCCCCCATCACACCTCTGCTGCTGCCACTGCTGACAGCACAAGCCTCGGCTGTCCCTGGTTACCTGAGCCTCGGGTGGCCCTGGGTGGCTGGGCAGCCACCATCTGAGGCTTTCCTGAGCCTCAGGCTGGCCCTGGGAGGCTAGAGGGCTGAGGGCGGGTCCAGCCAGCCACACTACATGCCTGCCGCTCCCTCCCACCCCAGGGCTGGGCTGAAAGGAAAGGACACCAAATGGGCTGAGGGGACTGAGTGCTGCCATTTTGTGGCTATGGGCCATCTTTGTGAGAGTGTGACAGTCAATTTGCATATTCCCTCTTTATTAGATAGTATTGTTGTATTATTTTCCATAAGAACAACTGTATTTCTACTTTTGCCCCACTCTATATATGTTCGAGATATTCTTTTATTAACAAGAAAGGAAAACAGCACTTCAGCCTGTGGTCTTAAAAATACTCTCAAAAAAATCACAAAAATTTGATGAATTCCTTATCATTTTTTTGACCTACTAAATGTCAAAGACAAAAGGATGTAAAATCATGGATATTGGGCTGATAGTTGTTTTTTGCCACTGATGATGGAAGGACTTTTCATGAGGTATAGAAAAATAAATGGAACTTGTAGGCACTTTGGCTTTCAAAATACTATTTCACTTCAGATACTATTTTGGCACTGAGGTTACTCTATTTAATAAGTCAAATGAAATTAAAAAATACCCAATGCATTAATAATTAATATTTATGCACTTTAAAATAGTTATTTTATAGACACTGAAATCAACTCATTCTTTTCCTCATTGTCACAAAGCACTGCTATCAGAGGCGCTGAATGGCTCCTGACATACAATTTATAGGGTCCTCCCTCAAGCCGAGCCCCCGAGGTATGAACAGCCAATTACCATAGCGATCCAAGGGTTCCACAGCGTGAAGGCCAGCAGCACGTGGGAAGCAAGGGTGGTCACCACTGCACACAGGACCCAGATGATGTTCTTCCCTATTTTATCTACCATGAGCCCAAATATTGGGGACATGGGAGCTGATATGACATACACAATACTGTCCAGAGAATATAAAAGATATTATTTAATGAAAAATATCCCAGCTACCAAGAAAAAGAAAAAAAATCCCAAGTCCCTAAATCCATTAGGCAAAGCAAACCCTAGCACATTTAGTTTAACAGTCTTCTAAAATGGTCATCAATAAATAGGAATATAAAGATATAAAGAGTGGTCCAACATTTCTTTGGTTTTCCATTAATGCAAGATGGCCACTCATAAAAGTCCCAATTTAATTTTGATTTCACACTGTGGATGTTACATCACATATGTGTGATAACATTTGGTTATAATTAAAGACCCATACTAGGCACACAATAAGCACTTAGAGAATTAATGAAATACCTGTTAATGGCACTTGCTGCCTGGGAAGAAAATCCAAATTTCTCTATAAAGAACACTCTAGAATACAGAAAGAGAGAAATAAGCACTTTAGAGAGAACTACTCTGTTTTCTGTTTTGTTTTTTAATAAAGGCAGAAAACTGAATACAAATAATTCTAAGCTTAGTCCACTTTTCCTTCTTGATACTATTTGCCCACCTTATTTGAAATGATTCACATTTAAGTAACTAGCTAAAACTTTAGTGTTTATATAAATATTTCACTAACTTAATAAAATATACTGATGCCTATTTTTTCTCCTATTTACATATACCACAAACAGTACACACATGTTCAGAAAACCAAATGCACTACCGCAGGGAATTAAGAGAGCTCCTTTTCCATAAGAGCAGTACTGACCAGGTTTTTTGCTATATAATGCATAGAGTTCTTGTCTCAAATTACTTAGAATTACAGTCTGAATTTTAAGGTTTTTATTACAAATACACCCCCACCCCACCCCATAATCACATTCTCCCTCACACACTGTTCTGTTTAAGCAGCTGCCAAAGAAAATAGAGAGGTAGATTAAGCAACAAAATTTTATTTGAATCCTGAATTTGAATGTGGAAGAATTCCAGTCCTAAGAAATAAAAATATGCCCATCACTATAAGCCAATATGCTGTCTCCATTCTCAATAAGGGGCTTCCTAACCAAAGAATAAAGAGGAAATTTCAAAAAATACTAACCTAAAATCATTATTTTGAATCAACAACTGTTATTAATATTTCAAAAAATATTAAAAATACATTAAACAATACTAAACCTTAAGCTAAGCAAATCAGTTGTATCCCAGGATATGAAAAAAATTCCTGTGTATATATAAACTATAAGTAGAGAAGCAAGATTACCAGCTAAAACAATTACATTTATATGATTGGAATGTCATTATAATTTAGTCAACAGAAGTGGAGAGAATACTCACTTCCCCAGTCCAATGAAAGGAAACACTGCCACATAGTAACATACACAGATGATAAATATGAGCCACAAAGGCAAGGAGAAGTCCTTCACATCAGTTAGTTTAATAACTTCACCTTAGACAAGAAAGGGAAGAGGCCATCAGTATAATTTTACATAACAAGACAAGATTATTTTTCATTTATCATGTGATTAACCTTTTCAATTCAGTTGAAATATACTTTTCTCAGTAAATAATTCGGATGTAGTTTCTGAGATAACTTAAAAGGCCATAATTCCCTAAAGCCCCACTCTTCTCGAACTGAGACTCACCTGTTTTTCCTTGTTCTTTATGAAGAATTCTTTCTGCTCTCTGATCCAAATAAGCAAGGGCCAAGGCACAAATTAGTGAAAGAATACAGGTTATACCCCCTATAGTTTAAAAAAAATAAAGAGAGATTTTTAAAAGAGAGCCAGGCTGAAGGTTCCTTAAAACACAGCACATCCCATTAACAGCCGAAAAATTTAGCAACCAAAGGGGATAGTATTTCGACACATGTAAGCCCACAATTACAAGTGAGGACAGAAGGAAGGGAAGAACACGTGATAAGCATCCAAGAAACAGTAGTGGCTTTGACAGTATTACCTCCCAGTAGAAGGTTGGAGAATAGATGGAAAAGATTAGAACTCACTAGTCTGCTCTTCTAATACAGAATACCAATGTCAGAAAGCTGATAACCAGGCTAGCAAATTAGTCCCACTTTCTTAATTCAGTCTAAGCACCAATTGTTAGCGGATGTCGAGGGCTGGGCGAGGGGGAGAGGATTATAAAAGCTAAGTCTGATTCTGTGATCACCTCATCTTCCTCCTGATTCCTTCGCAAAGCCTGTTCCTAACCTCTGGCAGCCCGAGGCCCCCACCTTCGCACGCACAGCTCACTCAGACTCTCTTTCCTATGCACATTCAGCATTACTCACTAACGCTGACCTCATATAACTATTGTAAATCAGATAAGTAATCAAGTTTGCGCTCCTCAAGAATTTTACAAAGAAACTTAGTAGCTCCTGTCAGGTGGCTCAGTTAGTTGAGTGTTGTCCACACCAAAAAGGTTGCAGGTTCGATTTCCGGTCAGGGCACATTCCTAGGTTTCAGGTTCTACATATGGAAAGCAACTGATCGATGTTTCTCTTTCTCTTTCTCTCTTTCTCTATCTCTCCCCTCATCCTCCACCACCCCGCCCCATCTTCTCTTTCTCTCAAATCAATAAACATATCCTCAGGTGAGGATTAAAAACAAAAACAAAAAAGTTTAGTAAAATAAA
>PVJN01022157.1:0-33753 GCA_004026805.1 Lasiurus borealis | reverse complement strand
TCTGCCCACCCACCTCCCCCACCCCCAGCTGTTTGTCCTGCAGCCTGTCTGTCCCTGCAGCAGCTTCAGGTGTGAAGTGGGCACAGGGTTGCTTTCTGCACTTCTTCCCCACCCCCAGCTCCCTCTCACTTCATCCCCCCTAATTCCTCTGGCACAACCCCCTTCCTGCCCCCCTAAGAAACAGCTGAGCTGGTTCCCATGGAGGTACAGGTGACTGACAAAGCCACTGGCACCTCCACTCCACGCCAGGCGCGACTCTCCCCCTGGGGGCCTCTCTTCCACGGGGGAGAACGTGGGCGGGGGGCACAGCTGGCACCGCAGCCCTGTCTCTCTGCAAGCCTGCCCCGCTCCGGGCCAGCTCCGGACTGTCCTGAGCTCGGTGGACAGCGGAGGGGAAACAGGTGGGAAGCTTGGCCTGCGGCGGGGAGGAGTGCTCCCGGGGCTGCGGGGCTGGAGGAAGTGAGTGGGTCCTGCCTCAGGCCTGAAGCTGACTCAGGGGTTCCTGGAAGTTGCTGATGTCACCGTGACATAGCGGTTCTCTCCCGGCCAAAGTCAGCAGGAGGGGGAATGACCCCTGGGTCTCACCAGCAGGGAGGTCCTCTGGGGCAGCCTTAGGGATGACCAGCCCCCCGGGGTCCCGCAGGCCATGCAATGCCGCCCACATCGCTTTCTCCCTTTTCCAAATCCTCACCGCCGCCGGCACCTGTCCCTACAGGGTCACCTCCCCGCCTGCTGGGCAGTCTGGGTCCATTTTAAACATTCGGCCTCTGGTCTTTCTGTGTCATCAAGTTCACAAATCATAGAAACGCATCCCGGGGTGCCTCCACGTGACAACGGGTCTCCTTGTGTCTTTCTCGAGTTTCAGGAATGTGGAGAGCTGTGTCCCCACCTTTTTCTCTCTTTTGTCTCCTCCGTGACTCCCCCATGGGGCTGGGAGTGTGAGGAACTAAAAACCCTGGGTGGGGGAGGAGGAGGAAGGAGAAAGGAGTGAAGGGGGAGGCAGGAGATGCTCTCCCATTATCTCCCATTACTTCCCCTGGGAGGAGGCATCCCGGGGCCCCAGGACCCACAGGTAAGAAGGGATGGATGGATGGATGGATGGATGGATGGATGGATGGATGGATGCCTTAGGGTTCCCGCGGATCCGAGTTTGGGAAACGCCTGGCTGTACGTGTCGGGCCAGCGGTGCTTTCAGAAAACCGCTCCCTCCTCCCTTGTTCTCCAAAGACCGACTCCCCGGGCGGCGCGTGGCGGCTCCACGTGGAGTAAAAGGGGTCCTTTGTCAGCGGGAGTCTCCGGATTCAAACGCCGCCTCCGCGCTCTTTCCCGGACCTGCCTCCTCCTGGGGGGAGGGGGGAGCCCGGCGCCGCCAGACGCTGCCCGACGCTGCCCCCTGCAGGACGGCCGAGGCGTCGCCCCGCTCGCAGGCGGCTCCGAGCCCGGGCCGCCCGCCCGCCGCAATGGAGGTGGCATTTCATCACCCAGAGTTGTCAGAGCAGCTAATAGCCCATGAATGTGGAGAAAATGAGGCTCCTCCGAGCGAACGGGGTGCTGAAAGACACCGAGATAAATGGCAGCGGCACCGAGAATGACTAATGGAGACTCAAACCCGCAGCGACATGGCGTGGGGGGTGGAAGAGGGAGCCCGTGTTGACGGGGGCCACCTCGCTATTAAATCAGGGCTCAGGGGCAGGTGCGCAGAGCCCCTATTTAATGAAGGATGGAATCCCGTCCTAGGAAGGTTAACTAACATGCCCAGGGTGATAGGGCCAGGAAGTGGTGGAGCCAGGATTTGAACTCGGTGACATCTGGTCCCCCCCCACTCCCCCAGCCCTACCCCTAGCCCGCCCCCAGGGAGCAGAACCCTGCCCGAGAGGGAGATTCCTTTATGGATGGTGTGAACCGCGCTCTTGAAATAAAGGTGACGTGTCCACAGCAGCCTCCTCACTAGGAGAGCGTGAGCCAGTAGCCTCTGTGAAGTGACTTTAGGGAAGCTGGGAAGATCTTCCCCACTGAAACTATCTCCCCAAGTTGACCATCACATTGCCCAGAGTTTCACTGCCGGGATCCTTCCTTTGGGGAACGTTGGCTGGGCGCTCCTCTCCGGTGAACTGAAAGCAGGGGTGTCTGTGATTGGGTTACTGGATGTCCCAGAAACGCCTCAAACTGAAAAAGTCACAAACTAAATGCTTCCTCCAGCCTCTCCCCTCCCCTGCTTCTGTCTTTGATATCAACGGGGCCCGGAAATCCTCAGTTATCTTTTTAGGTCTCCGTGGAACTGGCCGTGAAGTCCTCCCGGGCCTGCCTCTGCAGTGGGGCTCAAACCTTCCCCTGCACCCCTCTGCGCCTCTCAGGTCCCCCGATGGTCCCTGGCCTCTTTCTTGTTCTGGGCCTTTATAATTTAGTCACCCCCCCTCCCAGGGCAGCTGTGCAAGAGCACTTTCTGGGATGTAAATCCAGGATGCTGCATCTCCTCTCAGATCCTTCCTAGTGTGCCAGGAGTGCAAACTCCTGATTTTTTACAGAGAGGAAGGGAGAGGGATAGAGAGTTAGAAACATCGATGAGAGAGAGAGACATCTATCAGCCTGCCTCCTGCACGCCCCTACTGTGTGCCCAAAACTAAGATACATGCCCTTGACCGGAATCGAACCTGGCACCTTTCAGTCTGCAAACTGATGCTCTATCCACTGAGACAAACCAGTTTCGGCCTAAACCGGTTTCGGCATCAGCCTTATTATCTGACATTTTCCCTTTGTTATATTGGATGTTCTTCCACCTTCCCAAGTCTTTGTCCATGCTTTTAAAACAAAATCTTTATTGTTGAAAGTATTACATATGTCTCCTTCTCCCTCCCCACTTCTAGCCTGCCCCACATCTGCCCAGGCCTTTACTTCCCTATTGTCTGTGTCCATGGGTTATGCATATATACATACAAGTTCTTTGATTGATCTCTTCCCTCCCACCCACCCACCCCCGCCTTCCCTCTGAGGTTTGATTTTTTTGTTAGAAAAGCCCTTCCCGTCCATGGTCAGCTGGTCACTCCTCGGGTAGAAGGGAAGGCATCCTCTTCTGAACTCTGGTGAAGCCATCCCTGATTCCCACGCCCACACCTCAAGGAGGAGGTCTGTTTCCCTCACTGTGCCCCGATTAATGAATGAATGAATGCAGTCAGCTGATGAGCATATTCTTTTCAAAGGATATGCCGCTGTCTTGAAATGAATGCAAACCAAACCGTGGCTGCATTGGTGGATGCTGCCGCAATGCATGGGATGCGTGTGGGTGCATTGGTGGGAAGTGCTGGCTCTGCCATGATACATCATTTGATGGGCCTTGAACTTCCACAGGCGGAATAGTTTCAGAACATCGCCATGGAGACGAAGGAGGACTCAAGCAGCAGGGTACCACTTAGGCAGTGACAGATTTTTTATAGAAAATGGGCTGAGAGACACCTTTCTTGTCAAAAAAATCCTCTCACAAATGGAAAGGGTGCTTCGAGGCAGAATCAACCTTGCATACCCTGCGATGAGCAAAAAAGCCCTGAAGTGAATAGAACAGGAAGCGCAGGGCAGGAAGAAGGTCAGTTCTTAGCGACGGATGGCGGGACAAAGCGGGAAAGATGCTGTTGGAGTGCCGAGGCGGCGTTGGAATTCCCATGATCAGAAAATAAACAGAGGAAGATGTTTCAACGTAAATGGCATTAAAGAACACGAGGAGAGAATCCCATGTGGGAAGTAATGGGCTATCTATCACACAATATGTAGGCTGGAGGAAACCCGTCCCTTGGGCGGTGGCAGTGTTAACTGTGGCCACGCACTAGAACTGGAGTCTCCCAGCTCTCTCTAGTCTGCAGAGAAGGACCTTTCCTGTCATTCTTGCAACAGCCCTCCATCAGGAAATGAACTTGGATACATCACTTCCCTCTAATCCACTGAGGACCCCCTGCCCCCGCCCAGGTCGACGTTGCATGCTGTCCCGCCGCGTCTCTCTCTGCTCCAAGGTCACATCCAGGAACACATGTGCGTTGTTCTCGTGCCTCCTTCCTCTTCCTCATCCCTGAGTCTTTCCTTGTCGTTCATGCCCTCAGGCCTGTCATTCTGTAAGACGTCCCTACAGAACGGGTCTGTCTGATGTCTCCTCCTGACCAGGTGTGGGTCCTGCTTCCTCGGTAAGAGCGCCACAGAAATGCCACTGTGCTTTTCTCAGTGGATTCCATGGGGTGGGCTGGGAGACGTGGTGTTGGCCTATCCCCTTCCTGGGGATCCAGTCTGAAACCCGGGCATGTGCCCTGACCGGGAATAGAACTATGACTTCCTGGTTCATGGTTGGATGCTTAACCACTGGGCCACTCCAGCCGACTCCTTCTCCTTTTACTGGCTGGCAGGCTACTGGGATACAGAGCTTTCTCACTTTCTGGGCTTGTGTATTATTTTAGTAAGTTCTCTTATTCGTGAGGCTGTATTCCATAGCCATCCTTGTTTATTTTTATGTCCAAATTGACCCAGCTGTGGCCAGTGGTCCCTTCACAGTGGTGCCTGTGACCTGTCCCCTCATTCTCAGCACTTTATAGCATAACGGCTTTTTTCAGGTTCGGCTCAAACTCTTCCTGTTTCTGCCTGGAATCAGCCCTTTATCCAAAGAGCTCCGCTTCCTTTCCGTGGGGATGGCATTAGAAACCAAGATCTGGGCACTGGGTGTGTTTATTGTTACTGGGGTGTCATTGCTCCTAGGTCCTCTCAGTGGAGAGAGCTAGGAAAGCATGTTTGCGTTTGCACACACATGTATGTACACACTCTTGAATCTATAACGATTTCTCTATCCCTGTGTGCTTATATAGGTAAAGACCGTAAGTCGATACTTATACCTCCAATTTCAATCCATCTTCAAGGTTCTTTAGAGCTCTCCCCCTCCATGCTTGTAACTGCCTTCTCCAACCTGGCTCTCATTTCCCTCAATGCATGTACCTATTTGCTCAATAGGTTTACGCATCTGCTTAATGTGGCCAATATCCCAGGCACACCAAGCTGTGCCTTTGCCTCCACTCTCTGACCCCACCCTCCAGTGCCCTGTTCTTGGGTGCCAACAGGTAACCAGCAAAGCACCACCACATGGCAGTCTTTTTTCCCTGCCTGTGCCCTTGCAGGGGGCCCAGGCTGACTCTTCCATGCCAGGGAAAGGAAGGGAAGAGAAGGGAAGGGAAGGGAAGGGAAGAAAAGGAAGGGGAAAGGAAGGAAGGGGAGGGAAGGGAACAAGAAAGAAACAGGAGAAAGAAGAAGGTTTGCAGATTGTTTTAACTTAGAGCTGAGGGAAGAGAAAGAAGATGCCATTTAACCTAACCTGCAAGTGCTTCTTCAAGTATTGATCATTAAAAATACAGAGAGCCCAAACCGGTTTGGCTCAGTGGATAGAGCGTAGGCCTGTGGACTGAAAGGTCCCAGGTTCGATTCCGGTCAAGGGCATGTATCTTGGTTGTGGGCGCATCCCCAGTAGAGGGTGTGCAGGAGACAGCTAATCAATGTTTCTAACTCTATCCCTCTCCCTTCCTCTCTGTAAAAAAATCAATAAAATATATATATTTAAAAAAGAAAATACAGATAGATGCACATGCATGCATGAATTCCTAATGAATATTGTTTTAATAAATCATCCCATTATATATGTTTACAATATAATACCTTGTTAAAGGCCCTTTCTTCACAAATGCCATACCCCTTGCAGGTGGTGGCGGTTGGGAAATACAAAGTTGCAGTGATAGATAGAGCCAAAGACACATCCAAAGGAGGGTGCACAGTTGAGTACAACAGGCCTCCAAATCTTCGCCAGCCGCTCTGGGCAGCATCCTCTCTGTTAGAAGAAGGAAGGCGGCCCCGGCCATGCAGCGGGAACCCCATTGCGTGTCGCACATCCGGGTCTGTTTTGGGACCTAGAATTGAGAGAGGTCTTAGCAGTGCCCGGCACTAGGAACAAGAACACGGACTGTGGCGCAGGCAGAACTGGGTTTGAATTCTGCCTCTGCCGTGTGTGACGGCGAGTCTGTCACCTAACCCCGCTGAGCTTCTCTGAGCCACTGTTTTCTGATCTGTGAAGTGGGAACGCAGTACTGTGGTTAGGGTCCAAGGAGGCCGTGTACGGCGGTGTGTGCTGGCACCGGGTCCCTTCCCGTGGGCATGTTCATTTTCTCTGTCCCCCGATCTCCGAGGGAACTCTTGTCACCTGCCTGGCTCACTCCTGCTTGGCTGCGGGAAGCTTTCTATTCCTGGACCTGCATCTTCCTTCCGCAATGAGACCGCTGTCTCTTTCAGAGCCGACACTTGCTTCCTTTTTTAGGTGCCATTGCTGAATCTTTGCATGTAGCGCGTGCTCAAAAAAACAAAACAAAAAACAGCGATGACTTAATATTTCACCTTCTTGTGTCTCCTAAGAATGGCCCCGGAGTCATGAGCTGACCTCAGCCTCCGTGCGGCCCTCACCTTGGAGTAACGTGTTTATTCGTTTATCTGTTTATCTAGCAGCCCGAGCGTGACTCACACGCGCCACGAGGACAGCTGCCTCCCAAGGAGGCACTGCCAGGCTCTCCCTCCCAGGAGCCTGGCACCTCTCAGCGCGCTGTTTTTGGAACTGCTGCGCTGGGTCGGTGCCAGCCAGGCGGGTGAATCCTCAGCCCTGCTGGGAGGAGCTATTTTGGGAAACAATGAAAGTCATCTGGGCCAAGTCCGTGCCCGTAGGATGGGGCCGTTCAGGCGCGGAGTGGGTGTGGAGAAGGAAGCAACGTGGACTGCTAATCGGTTAATATTTAATTTGGCATTTCCGACGTGTCAGGCACTTCACGTGCAATCTTATTTTAATCCCGGTATCATCTCTCTGAGGCAGCTGCTATTATTAATTTTGTCCATTACTAAGCTAGGGCTAGAGGGGGCCAGGAAACTGGGCCGGGTGTGTGTGTGTGGTGGTGGCAGGGACAGACATCCCTGACTGACCCTCCTGCACCTCCTCAGAGATGAGTGCGTGGCCACCGGGTCTAAAGACAACAAAGTCAGGAATGATGACATTGGAATGGGTGGGAGCAGAGAGGGCGTGGGGAATGCAGGAACCCTGAGTGGCTGAGAAAACTGGTCTGTGCCTGCCACAGAGTGCAGGCACCCCGAGGGCTCTTCTGGGAGAGAGACCCTAAGGAAGGCGGGAGAGGACTGGCCCACCCTGGGGACCCTTGAGCAGAGTGAACACGGTCACTAGGATTCCCACCCAGAGGCATTCCTTTCGCGCCGCTCTTTTTCACGCTCTTAAAGCTGTGTTCATGTTGGCTGCCTATAAAAGGAGTTCAAGGTCACTGTAGAAAACTCGGAACATAGAGAGGAGTGTAAAGAAGATAAGAATTATCTGCCAATGACACCTCCTCCCCGAGATCGCAGGCCTTGCTAAGACAAGGCTGCCCCAGGGACCAGGGCATCTGAGGCTGTGCCTCAGCTCCTCCTCCTCACACGCCCCTCCTCTCTGCCTGGGCTGGAGAGAGGCCAGCGCCAGGACATTCCCCTGCAGCCCGCTCAGGCTGCTATATACAGCCCTGCCCTTCGGGGGCTGGAGCAGGACGTTCCTTATCTGTGTGCGGCAGAGTGCTGGTCAGCTGCCCAGCTGGCAGGCGCTCCGAGAGGTGCCCGTGGGCTCCGGCTGCTGCTGTCAGGGCCGGCAGCTCCCCCGTGATCGGCTCCTCGGGTCCCCGCTGACACTTGGCCAATGATGCCGACCGAAACCTTCAACACAGGAAGTCATTTCATGAGAGGGCCATTGCCAGATAGCCGACCTGAACTTGATGGGCTTGGCATGGGTGACGGGTGTGTCCGGCCCACGCTGGCTCCACCTTCAGTGTTCCCCGCCTGAAGCAGCTGTGTCTGCACCCCCAGCTTCCCCCCCGCCACCCCTCTTTCAGCGGCCACCCTGACTTCCCTCCCCTTTCTCTTCATTAGCTCTTGGCTCCGAATCTTCTTTGTCCATATGGCTTCCGCAGGCAAAGGACTTCGTGGCTGGGGCCTGCTGCCTCCTGGTTCCAGAACTCCAGGCCGGACTCTTCCCTTAAGGAGCGTAGACCAGAGCAGGCGTGCTCTCTCTGCTTGGAAAATAAACTTCGCCAAGGGAGGCAGAGCCGCCTCACCGCTGCAGGCTGGGGCAGAGCAGAGGCAAGCGAGGCCTCCTGCAAACATGCCCCGGCTTCGTTCAGACAGAGCAGGTGGGAAGGCCTGGCTCCTCCACTTGAAAAGAGGTGTCAGTGTCAGCAGGTTAGGTCACCCCTTCGAGACCTGGTTTTCTCCTCTGGAGAAAGGCAGAGTACGGCCCTGTCTTAGAACTCAGGCAAAAATTAAATGAGATGACATATATGAAGACAGAAGACATATATTAGATAGCACTGTGGTGCTCATTGAAATTTTTATTAATACAGTGGTACCTTGAGATATGAGTTTAATTCGTTCCGTAACCTTGAGGTGTGGGAAACTATGAGACGCTCGAATCAAGGTAAACTGGTGGGTCGTGTGCAGCTGGCCGATCCTCGCGATTACTCGTATCTCAACTGTTGCTCGTATTTCAAAGCAAAAATAGCTCACTCGACAGCTCGTATCTCAAAAATCTCGTATGTTAGGGCACTCGTATCTCGAGGTACCACTGTACTATTATTTATGAGCATTTGGATGGGGGAGAGATGGTGGACTCTTCTTTCCCTCTTAGATTCCAGAAATCCACTGAGGCAGGCAGATGCGTGTTTCCATTGACGTTTCAGTGCGTGTTTCAAAGAGAATCCGTCCAAAGCCACAGCGGGGCTCTGAGGAGGCCGTGCTTCGCCTTTGGATTGGCTTCATGGAAATCACATCGGCCTCGTACAAAAGGTCCAGGCCTTACACTCCTTTCTGTCAAAATTCAGTAGCCAAGCCTTCCTGCTGTGAGCCACAGGACTTCAAGGTGGAATTATAATACAGTGGTACCTCGAGATACGAGTTTAATTCGTTCCGTAACCTTGAGGCGTGGGAAACTATGAGACACCCGAGTCGCGGTAAACTGGTGGGTCGTGTGCAGCCAGCCGATCAGCGAGATTACTCCTATCTCAAATGTTGCTCGTATTTCAAAGCAAAAATCGCTTGCTCAACGGCTCGTATCTCAAAAATCTCGTATGTTAGGGCACTTGTATCTCGAGGTACCACTGTATATAAAATAGCAATAACAAAAACATGACTTATTAGCACGTAGGAGCTATAGCTACAGCAGTGCCCAGAGGAACAGGCATAGTGGGATTTTATGTGCCAACTTGGTTGGGCCCCAGGATGCCCCGATATTTGATCAAACATTATTCTGATCCGTCTGGGAGGGTGTTCCTGGGTGAGAGTCACAGTTGGGCTGGCAGACTGCACAAAGCAGATTGCCCTTCCAGGGTGGGTGGGCCTCATCCAATCTGGTGAAGACTCAGAGAGAATAAAAAGCTCAGTAAGAAAGAATCCCTTCTCTCTAGCCGTCTTTGCGCTGGGACAGGGTCTTCTGCCTTTGGAGTTAATGTGAACCAGTACTTACACCACTGGCTCTCCAGGGCCTCCAGCTTGCTCTCTGCAGACCCGGGTTTCTCAGCCTCCATGATACTGTGGCCTCTCTCTAGCCCAGGCAGAGAGCATGGGTGTATGACTCTTAGAATCAATTTCCTTGTATATCCTATTGATTCCGTGTTTCTGGAGAACCCAGATTAATACACGTAATCTTATACCGACTTAATCAAAGATTGAACAGGACTGACAAAATGAAATGAGCCTCCAATTGAAGTAGCTAGATGAAAAGGAAGTAAACCTACGGAAAGGGGAAGAAAGGAAGTAATGCATTTTAAAGCAGAAATCAATGAATCATAAGACAAAAAGTTGTCTGTTTAGTGAATTACAATGCGATAAATGCGAAGTTAATTCTCTGAGAACACAGTACGATTTGTACATTGTCAGCCAACCTTTTCAAGAGTGAAGAAAGAAAAAGTCACAGATAAGAAGCGCTAAGGGGGAACTAACCGCAGGTGGAGGGAATGAAAAGCATCCTTAGGGACCGTTTTTGCTGAGCTCCAGGTAAATACATATTTTTAAATTTGCATAATAAGAAAAAAAACTAACCTTACCCAAAAAGAGATCTGGCTGTTGTCCTTGGTCCCTGGGAGGTAACCTCCAGGCCCTTGGAGTGTCCGGCCTGATAAAGGTGTCTTGTTTATCTGGGGTCCCAGACCTCAGCACACAGTCTAACCGTGTGGCTGAGGATGGGAGCTTTGAGCCACACACTGTCTGCTCTGTCTCTGGAGGGTCTGGAGACCAAAGGTCAGCCGCATGGGCAGTCAGTCATGTCTGTGTGACTGAGCTCCAATAGGAACTCTGGACACCAGGACTCAGGTGAACTCTCCTGGTTGGCAACGCCATTAGTATCGGTGCCTATCGGAGCTGGAGAAGGTGGTATTCTCGGTGGCTCCACCGGAAGCTCTGTGCTGGGAGTTCCCGGGACTCTGACTGGCCACCTCTTTCCGCGGCTGGTGTGAATCCATGTCCTTTCACTGTAGCAAACTGAAACCACAAGTACAGCAGCTTTCAGTGAGTTCTGCGAATCCGCTAGCAAATTACTGCACTTGAGGGTGGCCTTGAGAACCCCATAACGTTGGTGAAACCTGATATATAGTAGAAACTTTTCTGGGAAAAATATAATCCCCCCAAACTGACTCAACATCATATTCAAAGACACGTTCAATGTCACTTTTGCCTTAGCTGACCCGTAAGTTAAGAGAAATCCCAGTAAAACAGTTCATATAGAAAAAGAAGCTGAAAATGAATGGGAAACCACCCCTGTAAGATAGGATGTATATTATAAAACAACAATAATTAAAATAGTGCAGGACATCTTGCAGTTGCAACAAAATAGGAAGTCCAGAAATAGACCAAAATTTATTGGGAATTGAGCTTACAATAAAGATGATATTTTAAATCATTGGGAAAAAAAGATGAATTATTCAAGAAGTGGTGTTGATAAAACTGAGTAGCCATCTGGAAAAAAATTAAGTTGGATCTATACCTCACTTTTTAAAAATATATATATCAGGAGACATACCAGAAGAAATAAATGATTTACATTTTTAAAACTGCTAGAAGAAACTATGGGTGGTTAAAAAAAATAATCTAATGGCTATTTTAGAATGAGGAAGAACTTTCAAAGTATGAGACAAAATGCAGAAGCCATAAAAGAGAAAGTAACTTTTGTTGCATTAAAAATTATATTTGGAAAAAGCAGAAAATGAATTCTAAAGAGTAATGTTAAACCAGAAAAAATATGATAGTATTCCTATTACGTAAAGACCTTTTACTAATCAATAATAAAAATGACTATATGATAGGAAAGGGGGCAAAAAGATATCAACAGAGAGTTCACAGAAAGGGAAACACAAATAATTTATAAATATATAAAAAGATGCTTCACATCACTCATAATAAGGAAATTAGTAAAATAAAACTACAGAAAGGGAGCATTTATCACTTTTACTTCTCAAGCCAACAAAGACAAAAGCAAATAAACATCTGTTTATCCCTTACCCACAAGGGATATGTGTCCAAGACTCCCAGTGGATGCCTGAAACTGAGGGTAGTACTGAACCTTATTATGTTTTTTCCTATGCATACATACATTTTCCCTTAAAGGAAGCACTTTCCCGCTTCTCTTTGGCATATCTGAATTGTCAGCATTACCAGTCTTGTGCTTTGGGGCCATTATTAAGTGAAGTAAGGATCACTTGGCCCTGGCCAGGTGGCTCAGTTAGTTGGAGCATCAACCCACACACCAAAAGATTGCGGTTTTGATCCCTGGTCAGGGTCCATGTGGGAGGCAGCTGATCTCTCTCTCTCTCTCTCTCTCTCTCTCTCTCTCTCTCTCTCTCTCTCTAGATTAAAAAAAAGGATTACTTGAAAACAAGCAGTTCAGTGCCATGACAGTTAATCTGATAACAGAGCGGGCGACTAAGTGACTAATGGGTGGGAGCGTACACGGCACGGAGATGCTGGACAAAAAGATGACTCACGTCCAGGGTGGAATGGAGTGGGATGTCTTGAGATTTCATCGTGTTACCCAAATGGGGTGCGATGTAAAAGTCATGAATCACTTATCTCTGGGGTTTCCCATTTAATGTTTCCAGACTGCCATTGACCGAGGGTAACTGAAACCATGGAAAGTGAAACCACAGATAAGTGTGTGTGTGTGGGGGGGGACAACTGTACACACTGTTGGTAAAAGTGTGGGGAACAGAAACTCTTACGTGTTGCTGATGAGACATTGCATTTGTGTAACCTCTATGGACGGCAAAAAGTAGCAAGTCACATATCTGTTGACTAGCACCCTACTTCTAGGAATTTATCACTTTTTTTTAAAGTATATTTTATTGATTTTTTACAGAGAGGAAGGAAGAAGGATAGAGAGTCAGAAACATCGATGAGAGAGAGAGACATCGATCAGCCGCCTCCTGCACACCCCTCACTGGGGATGTGCCCGCAACCAGGATACATGCCCTTGACCGGAATCTAACCCGGGACCCCCCAGTCTGCAGGCCGACGCTCTATCCACTGAGCCAAACCGGTTTCAGCAGGATTTATGAAGTATGCACAAGTTATCCATCCGCGGCTTTGTTTGTAAGAGGAAAGACTGGACGCCCCCAAAATGTCCAGCACAAAAGGACGGTCAGTGATGGTGCATAGGCGATGGGACACCATTCCAGACGGAGGCATCTCCTCCGTACTGACAGGGGCTGAGCTCCCAGATACACTTGGAAGTGAAAAGAATAAGGTGCAGAAGAGGGAGCTGTCGCTTCTGTAAAATGAGGAAGAAAAGACTTCTGTTATAGTGAGAGCGAATCCGTGTTCTTAAACCTCCCCGGCCTCTGAGGGAGGTACTTTGTTCTGCCAGTGGGGTGTCTGGGGCACAGAGAGATGGTGTGGGGACAGGCAGACAGTGCGAGGAGAGGGAAGAGTCCCCTCACAGTGCCTTGATCTAGGCTGCTGGCCTCTAGTTCCGTCCCTGTGGAGGGCAGGGAAAGCTCTCCTCTGTGCCAGGAGAATGTTGCTGACAAGTGTGCTTCCTCTTTTCTGACTTCGGAGAAAAGCTGCACTTTTCCTTCCAGGAAATGGGAACCAGTTCCCGAAGCTGTCAGAACAGCGGCCTCTGAGGTGTGCCAGAGGGCTTGCTCTGGCTGCTGAGAGGGGCTGACAGACCCGTCCCCAGCTCCAGCCGGCTGGGGCGGCAGCATGCTCTCCTTCATCTTACCTACTTCCAGGGCAGTGCTTCTTAGCTGTGGCTGAGCAGAGGCGTCCCAGGGACCTTCAAAAAATCCTATCGCCCAGGTAGCATCTGAGGTCAGCCGAATACAAAGCTTGTGGGGTGATGAGCATCGTGTGTTTGAAACTCCCCCTGCTCCCCCGAAGATTCCTGGTAGTACAGGGCTTAAAACGAGGCAAAGTCAGCTGGGCCTCAGGAAAAGGCGAGAAGGGCAAAGGGCAATCACCAGCATGAAGCAGTTCTGAATTAGATTGCCATCCACCTCCTCCCCCTGAACAGCTGCATGTGTCTTAGTCAGCTTGGGCTGCCTTAACAAAATACCATGGGCCAGTGGCTTAAACAATGGACATTTACTTCTCACAGTTCTGAAGGCTGAGAAGTTCAAGATCAGGGTGCCGGCATGGGGCTCTGGTGAGAGCCCTCTTACTGGCTTCCAGCTGGTCACCTTCTTGCTATATCTTCATATGATGGAGCGAGGGAGCTCTGATGTCTCTTCCTCGTCTTATGAAGGCTCCAATCTCATCCTGGGGCTCTGTCTCATAACTCCATCTAAACCTAATTACACCTCAAATGTCCCACCTCTCATACCATCACAGTGGGATGAGGGTTTTAACCTATGAATTTGGCAGGGGCACAAATATTCAGTCCAGAGCAGCTTGATTATCTTGTTCTACCAAAATGTTTTCTCATTCTTACAAAGGAATTATCAACCAAGTTCATAAATTGACTTTTGAGGGCTGAGAGATATATGGGTTGGGAAATGCCTAGTAGAATTCCTGGCTCATAGTTGGTAGAAACATATCACAACCATTATTGTTACTGTTCAGATATGATATGTTTTTGTTAGTTCTAAATTTTTGAAATTGGCATTGTGATTTTTTTTACTTCTTAATAATGATTTTACCTGGACCCAAGGCCTACAATGTGTGTGTGTGTGTGTTCTCCCTCACCCTGTATCACTTGAGAATGAATAATAGTTTAGCTGGGTATACAATTATGTGTTGATTAGTAACTTTCAGCGCTTTGCAAAAGTTCCTCCCCTATTTGCTGGCATTCGTTGCTGATGTTGTTGCCACCATCAGTTTTTCTTTCTTTGGTATGCAGTCTTATTTTCTTAAATATTATTTTTTCTTTATTCTTACACATTTTTCAGTCTCACTATGCTGTATGGGCACCTAGATACATCATATTGAAAATACAAGTTCCTATATATCCATATCTAGAGTTCTTAGTGATATCTAACTTTAATATCGGAAAATTTCAGGTATTATCTCTTTGAACGTCACGTCTCTGTCATTCCTTCAATTTTTTTCTTCTGAAATTCCTAGTTGTATGTTGGTGCTTGCCAGTCTACTTTCTATGCCTTTTAACTGCTCTTTATATTTAAAAAATAAATTTCCTCTGTGCTGCATTGTGGGTGATTTCTTCAACACTGCCTTCTAATGAATGAATCTCTTTCCCACTCTGACTTCATATCATTTATATAATGCTGCTAAATATATTTCAATGACTATATTTTTACATTTCAATTGCTTTTTCATAACTTGTTTTGTTTTATGTGCCTATTTATTGTCTAATTTATGCTTTTACATATGATTATTATTATTCCTTTACATCTTTGAGAATCCTACACATTCACAGTACTTGTTACTACTTGCCATATTATATAGTAAAAAAATTATCTGTCTCTTCCACTAGAATGTAAGTTCATTCCAATGGAAGTTAGAGTTGAAAGTCCAACTGTCTGTCTCATTCCACTAGAAGGTCAATCTGAGGGCAGTCACTTTGTTTTGTTTATCATGATAACTTCAGCACTTAAAGCAGTAAACAGTACCTAGGACTATCATAGGTGCTTAAAATATTTGCTGAATCAATAAAGAAATTTTACTTGAAAATTCAATATCATGTTGCCCTACTATTTTTACTTCCTCTGCAGTGAATTCACTTCCTGTCTTTGCACTTTTTTCATTGCAATTTTAAAATATATTTTTATTGATTCCAGAGAGGAAGGGAGAGGGGTAGAAACATCAATGATGAGAGAGAATCATTGATCAGCAGCCTCCTGCACATCCCCTACTGGGGATCGAGCCTGCAACCCAGGTATGTGCCCTTGACTGGAATCAAACCTGCAACCCTTCAGTCCACAGGCCGACGCTCTATCCACTGAGCCTACCTGCACCCCTCTTCTTGCTTCATTGACTCCCTGTCTTTGTATAGACCCAGACTCCTATGCATGTGTCTTAGTCAGGGCTTAATTGCAATTTTTAATGGACTTTCTTAGCCTTTCTCTTTGGGGGGCATTATTATTAGTAACTTTAATCTTTCTTGTGCTCACTGCTGCCCAACCTAGTGGTTTTGCAGTTGCTTCTGCTTGGCCTCCACAACCCCCAGGCCAGAACCAGGTTTTCTGTCGTTGTCTCAGGCGTCCAGGCTGCATGATTTGGGGATATTCCTGATCCTGTCACTGGGTCAGAGGACCATTCCTCCTCATTTTGGGATGAAAAGCTTTGAATAAGCCCCCAAAAGCTTTTTTTGTAAATGCTTTGTATAAGAAGCAGTTTGTTATGCATTTTATACTCCTGGCTCTTGGGTATGGGAGACCCACACAGGCCCTGGTTTGAGGACATCTCACCTTGTGTTATTCCCCATCTCAGCGTGGGAGAGAAACCCTTCACCACCTCTGTCTGCTTCCGGGCCTCACAACCCTACGGCGTCACCCCAGCTTACAGCCCGGGTCTCTGCTATTCTCATTCCTGGAGATGTTGATCGTTTTGAGCAAGGTTTTGACTTTTAATTTTTGTATTTTATCTGTTGTTGTTAAGTGTTTGGAGCAGAAGAAGCCTTAAAGCATGAATGCGTAGTACTGTTGTGCCTTTCAGTTCTGTAATTACTACTCTTTTTGACTCCCTATCAAACCTATGGTAATACCAGGCCTGCAGGGTTTACTCTTGAAAACGAGGAGGCTGAGATTGCAGAATGCACTAACGCTCACCTCACTCCGCCTCCTCATTTCACAGAGGAAGAAATGGGGCCATGCATCTTGTCAGTAGAAGAACCAGGAAGGCAAACTGGACTTTGCAGCCTGGGTCTCTGAACGCCTTTATTTCTCTCAAATGTCTCTGTCGCAGCCTCAACGCAGGCTCCACCCAGTCCTCTGTGGGCTTTCCCTCCTCCAGAGGCAGATGGCACTTAGTGGGGGAGGGAACGTGGATCAGCTCTAATAATTACTGAGCGCCTGCCATGCAGTGCTGTGCCAGTGGGGTCTTCTCAACTAAAGGTTGTGTGAAAGCTCACATTTTATACATGCCACTGCCCTCTAGTGGACACAGTCTGCAACAGCAATAAAGTCGCCCAAGACCATTTGTCTTGAACGCATTAAGCTTCCCATTAGTCATAATTTCCCTGCCCTGCACGGAAACATAAATTCAAGTTCTACTCACTTGATGTTTCAATGCCAAATACATAAGATACACGTGCATATCATTTTATCAGTAATTAGCAAAAAATTCCTACTCAACCGAGCCTAGACTTGGTTGCCACACACGTGGAAGATGGCATTGCTGTTTCACGTGGCTGGGTTTAAATACAGTCGTGGCAGCTGATGGAACACCAAGAAAGATGCCACTGCTGAAACCGGTTTGGCTCAGTGGACAGAGCGTCGGCCTGCGGACTGAAGGGTCCCGGGTTCGATTCCGATCGAGGGCACGTACCTTGGTTGCAGGCACATACCCATTGGGGGTTGTGCAGGAGGCGGCTGATCGGTGTTTCTCTTTCATGGATGTTTTTAGCTCTCTATCTCTCTCCCTTCCTCTCTGTAAAAAAATTAATAAAATATATTTTAAAGGAAAGAAAGAAGCCACTGTTCATAGAAAAGGTGTTTAATATTCTCCTGGACTTCATTTGAAGTGGTGCAGAGTAGGCCCATCTCATGGCATTTGACTGGGAACGGGGATTTTCTCTCTCTCTCTCTCTCTCTCTCTCTCTCTCTCCACACACACACACACACACACACACACACACACACACACACAGCGTGCCCATCTCATGGCATTTGACTGGGAACGGGGATTTTCTCTCTCTCTCTCTCTCTCTCTCTCTCTCCACACACACACACACACACACACACACACACACACACACACACACACAGCGTGTCTATTTGAAGTAGCTCCAAACTGCTGGACTCTGGGTTGCCTCTTCTCTGATTGAAGTCCCCCTCCTCTGACTCTCCCGTCTGCCCTGCGTGTCCCGGCAGGTCACAGCCTATCCCAGGCCTTGAGGCTGATCTTCAACATGAGCCACCCTGTGGATCATGCAAGCCTTCCTCTCGCTCTCCGCTCAGCCCGTCACCAGGCTACTCATTAGCAGCTGTTTCTTTTTCAAACATAATCTTCACGTTCGAGTCATAATACGGGAAAGATATTAGCAAATTGAAATTTTTGTAAATCAAATCATTGTGGTTGCTCAGAGACCTAACGACTTACCAAATCATTTGTCAAATTCTTTTGTAAACTGAGTCATCGGCCCTCTATCTGTTTTTAAAATTCAGACTTTAATATATTATCTTGCCAGAGGGGGATGAGTTCACTCATATTAAAAAGTAAAAAAAAAAAAAAAAGATGCAAAGAAAAGATAGTGTCTGTAGCGCTCCCCCTCCGTATTTGAGTAGTGGTAAGTAATCAGACAAGCAATTACACAGAGTATTAATGTGGGGACCCTGGTCAAAAACGACACCCCCCCGGGCAGGTTCTGCCTGAGAGTCGGGGTTAATGGCCCAGCCATTGTGTTAATGGGTTTTCAATGAGGTGTGAAGATGCCGGGCCAGTAACGGTGACATTTTACGGTGCAGCTGAACGAGCACGATTAGCAGCCAGCCATTAGCTAACCCTGACCTTGTTTCTGTTTCTATCTCTTTGCAGTCCTGGCCAACGGATTCCTTGAATATGTATTAATTAATTTGTTTAACACAATTCACAGAGCCTTCGGTTAACTCGGAGAAAAGGTCCTATCGTGGCTGCTTTTGTGTGTGTGTGTGTGGGGGGGTTGGCATTAACAAAGCCCTCCCCCCATGCCCCACCCATTTCTGTTCCCCACCAGCTTGGCCTCTGGAGGCCCCTAGACGCTCAGCCCCTCAGCCCCTAGACGCCCAGCCCCCCACTGCCTGTCATCTGGAATAACCAGACAGCTCATTCACCCCCAGGCCCAGGCGAGGCTCAGAGACTTGAGGGGACTTGTACAAGGTCATCCACAAGGCCGAATGTGGGGTGAGAACAGCAGTGACCGAGGGCTCATAGGTGCTTTCCTCACATTATCTCAGGACCCCTCTCTCCAGCCAACCCGAGGATTAGCTGCTGAGCAATTATATGTACCAACAATCAGAGAGCTGTGAGTGGAAAGAGGAGACATTTGCCTACCTGGACTTACCCATCTCTACCAGGAGCAATTCACCAGCCACAACCTGTGTGGCTGCAAGACACTTCCGAGGGCCCAGATGTGCTTACCTCTTCGGAGGGGGCAGCTGGGAGGAGCCCAGGCCCCTTGCCTCCCCTGCTGAGTGGGGTTTGGCTCCAGGACACCAAGAGTGTGGGTTTGGGAAGGGAAGACCCCGGAGTCTCATCAGTCCTGGGCTTGACAGAGAGGGTGGAGCAAGGGGGCTTGAAGCCTGAGGACATTGGATACCCAAGCCTTTCATTTATTTGTCTGAGGATGAAGCTGATCACAGCTATTCATGATGGAGCCTTTCCCTGTGGAGGCCTGCTCATGGGCCAGGAAGACAGAGTGACTGAAACATTCCCCTCAGCTCTGGCTGGTGTCTCCCAATGGTTAGAACCTCAGCCTGTGCACTGAAAGGTCACGGGTTTGATTCCTGTACCTGGATTGTAGGTTTGATCCTCACCCTGGTTGGGGCACGTGCGGGAGGAGATCTCTCTCTCTGCGCCCCTAGCCCCCTCTCTCTCCCTCTCTCCCCTCCACTCTCTAAAAATCTGCAGCGTGAACAGGGCCAGGAGCCTGGGAGACTTGCTTTCGCTGCCAACTAACACTAATGAGCGTTACACAAATGGCGTCGCTCCTGTCTCGCTTACCATGTGCGCAGTCATGATTGGGCAGAGGTGTAATGAAGGAGGGCTGGTGCTGTGCCTTCTGAGAGCAGGCCCGAGGAATGTTCACCTATTCAGTTTTCCTGTGGCTGTGTTTGAATGACATATTGTATGTCACACCATAGGTAGGTCCCCTGTTGTCCCCCCTGCCAGGGCTGCTCTTCACCCCTCCCCCCCCCCCCCCAACTGTTCTTCTCACTCACCACCCTCCCAGGCATATGCCATGCCATGCTTCATTTCTGTCAACATGGCCAGGCTCTGGGGCCTGTGATTCAATCCCCACTGACCCGGTGCTGCTGGGAAGGTGTTCTGCAGGCGTGGGAAACCTCTCCCACCAGCTCACGTTCAGTAGAGATTCCTAGAGAGCTTGGGGGGGGGGGGGGCTTGTCTAATCAGTTGAACGACCTCAACTTTAACACTGAGGTTTCCCAGGAAGGAACTGCCTCAAGAGGTAGCTTCAACTCCTGCCTGAGTTCCAGCCTGTGAGGCTACTGCAGATTTCAGACTTGCCAGTGACCACGATCACAGAAACCAATGCCCTTGAAATACACACTCATACACACACACACAGTACACATACACACCACTGTACACACACATACACACACACTGTATACACATGTACCCATACACACTGTACATATACACACACTGTACCCACACACACGTCTCCCGCTGGTTCTGTTTGTCTGGAGAACCTGATTACTATGCAAGCTCCAGAGGACAGGGTCTGACCTGGGTTCTTCCTGGCAGTGTCCCCAGTGCCCAGAACAGGGCCTGCCAACAGCAGGGAGCAGTCAGCATTGCCCAACGGAGAGTTCCCCACAATCCTTGTTTATGTCTGTGGTTGTTGGCTCCGTCTGAAAATCAAGCTGGGGAGGAGGAGAAAGAGGAAGAGGAGAAGGAGGAAGAGCAGGAGGAGGAGGAGGAAAAGGAGGAGGAGGGGAAGAAAAAGGAGGAAGAGGAGGAGGAGGAGGAGGAGAGCGCGTGAGCCCTGCCATTGCATTGAGAAAAAGCTGTGGCGGTGAAGAAAGGTGGTCGGAAGCGAGTGGTTAGAGCAGGGTCTCATGCCAGCATCCCTCCCAAATGGGTTTGCATTGAGGGCCTGAGCCTGTAGAAGCAGACGGAGCAACCAATCCCCCTCCCACATGCACACTGTTTGGCTGTCAGCTTCCCTGGCCATCTGAATCAGGGTGCCAAGTGGGGTGCATTGGGGGTGGGCCCAGGAATGAAAAGGGCCAAGCTGGCATGGTTCTGCCTGGAGGGGTTTGGGTTTCCGGCTTTTACTCTTCACTTAATTACATTCACAGATCACCCTGGTAGGGAGCTGTTAGAGGGTTAAGCCTCAGACTGACCTGCTGGCAAAGCCGCAAACAGGACCCAGCTTAGAGGGCACAGCCCTCTTAGCATAGTTAAGCTTGATCTTGTGACTGCTCCCTAGATCTGTCCTGGGTAGCTAATGGGCAGAAGGTGCAGCAAGTGCTGGCAAAACAAGTGAAACTTATAGGAACATTGTAAATCACCTTGTTTACCTCTGACTATAAAATAAAGCATCAGCTTGCAGGCTGGATCTGTTGTGTGGTCTCAGAAGATCCACCTACACCCAGCTTATTCTCTTTGTCTGTCTTTTCTTCATCCTTCACCGGCCCTCCTTCAGGCTCGATGAACCTTGGGCTGTGCTGGCACCGCACACACCCTCACCTGGATCCTCATCCAATTGTTGTGGCCAAAACAGCCTGGTTGGAAACAAAACCAGAACACCTGCCCCTCCCTGGCAGCCCTGGCTCTTGCTTTGCTGGCCTGGGGGGACCTTAGCCTGGAGAGGAGGTGTGGTGTGAGCTGGGGTGAAAGAAGAAGGGGGTAGCCACCTTCTCCATCCCATGCCTGCTGCCCTGGGGAGACCAGACATTTGCAGTAGGATTGGGCAGGAAACACAGGGCGCACCCCGGGGGCCTGTTTTAGAAGAGAGTGACCTAAAGACAATACAGTGGTCCCTCGAGATACAAGTTTAATTCGTTCCGTCACCTTGAGGCGTGGGAAACTATGAGACGCTCGAGTCACGGTAAACTGGTGGGTTGTGTGCAGTCGGCCGATCCTCGCGATTACTCCTATCTCAAATGTTGCTCATATTTCAAAGCAAAAATCGCTCGCTCGCTCGATGGCTCGTATCTCAAAATCTCGTATGTTAGGGCACTCGTATCTCGAGGTACCACTGTAAATTCATGTTCTCTCCTAGAGAAGGAGTAGGTAGCAGAAAAAAATACTACGTGTCCATTGAGCTGATTCTGTTTTATCCCTGATGCATGGAAAGACTGTTTCTGAGCTCCCAGCATGGTTAGGTGGTGTCCTGGGACTGAGCTCTGGCCAATGGATGGGGCTGGCAGGAAGGTAGGGAATTCCCTGCTGCAATTCTTACAGCTGGACTAATTATAACACAATAAAATTGATACAAGACCAGATTCACAGGAGAAAAACCAATTTAATCGTGTGCACGGGAGGATCACAACAGGATGCTCAGATCGTAAAATGGGGCTCCAATGTGCATGTACCTCCTCTCTTCCCCGGTCAAACAGATCTGTGAGAAGTGGACAGGACAAAGAGAGTTAGTGCTAGTTAGAAAGGAATCCAAGCAAGGTTTGGGCTCAGGTAGTAATTTTTAAATTTATTTTTTTAAATCGTTATTTGTTGAGATTATTACAGATGTCCCTCTTTTCCCCCCATTGCCCCATTCACCTGGTTCCTGTCCCACCCCAGGCCTTTGCCACCCTATTGTCTGTGTCCATAGGTGATGCATATATGCACATAAGATCTTTGTTTAATCTGTTCCCCCCTATTGTCTGTGAACATAGGTGATGCATATAGGCACATAAGATCTTTGTTTAATCTGTTCCCGCCCCCACCCCTGTTCCCTCTGAGAATCATCAGTCTGTTCCATTTCCATACCTCTGATTCTATTTTATTCACCAATTTATTCTGTTCATTAGATTTCTTATCCATTTATTTTGATTTTTAGATTCAATTGTTGATAAGTATGTATTTATTGCCATTTTGTTGTTCTTTTTTTTTATCTTGTTTCTTATTCTTCCTCTTTTTTTAAAAAAATATTTTATTGATTTTTTTTTTTTTTTACAGAGAGGAAGGTAGAGGGACAGAGAGTCAGAAACATTGATGAAAACATCAATCAGCTGCCTCCTGCATACCCCCCTACTTCCCTCTTTCCCCGAGGATGTGCCCGAAACCAAGGTTCATGCCCTTGACCGGAATCGAACCGGGGACATCTCAGTCTGCAGGCCGATGCTTCATCCACTGTGCCAAACTGATTAGGGCTTCTCCCTCTTCTTAAAGAATACCTTTCAACATTTCATATAATACTGGTTTGGTGGTGATAAACTCCTCTAGCTTTTTCTTGTCTGTGAAGCTAAATGATAGCTTTGCTGGGTTGACTAATCTTGGTTGTAGGCCCTTGCTATTCATCATTTTGAATATTTCTTGCCTGTATAGTTTCTGTTGAGAAATCAGCTGACTGTCGTATGGGCACTCCCTTGTAGGTAACTAACTGCCTTTCTCTTGCTGCTTTTCAGATTCTCTCTTTGTCTTTAGCGTTTGGCATTTTAATTATGATGCGTCTTGGTGTGGTCCTCTTTGGATTCCTCTTGTTTGGGCTCCCTGTGCTTCCTAGATTTGTAAGTCTATTTTTTTCACCAGGTGGGGGAAGTTTTCTGTCACTATTTCTTCAAATAGCTTTTCAGTATCTTGCTCTCTCTCTTCTTCTGGCACATCCATAATGCAAATGTTGGTATGCTTGAAGTTGCCCCAGAAGCTCCTTACACTATCTTCATATTTTTGGATTCTTTTTCCTTTTTGCTCTTCTGATGGGGTGTTTTTTTACTTCCTCATATTTCAAATTATTGATTTGATTCTCAGAATCCTCTACTCTACTGTTGAATCCCTGTATATTATTCTTTATTTCAGTCAATGTATGCTTTATTTCTAACTGGTCCTTTTCCATTTTTTTGGAGGTTTCTAGAAGATTCTTGAGTAACCTTATAACTGGTTTTGAACTTTATATATAGTAGTTTGATTTCTTTCATTTGTGACATATTTATTTATCTCTGCATCTTGGCTGTTTCCCTGTGTTTCTTTCTATGTATTGGGTAGAGCTGCTATGTCTCCTTGACTTGGTAAAGTGGTTTTGTGTAGTAGGTATTCTATAGAGCCCAGTGGCTCAGCCTCCCCAGGCACTTGAGCTATTAGCTCTAGGTACACCCCTCTGTGGGCTGTGAACACAGTTGTAGTTGTAGCTGAGACTTGATTGCTGTTGGCATCAGTGGGAGGAATTGACTCCGAGGCCAATTTGGCTCTGAGGACCAGCAGCGACTACAGTGGGAGAGCTGCTGTGCAGGAGACACCCCTATGGGGCTGGACTTGCTTCAGTGGGGCTTTGGTGCTCACTGAGTCTGCCCCTTGAATGTGTTGCTTATGGATGTGTAGAGTTGTAATCTGATATGGTTTCACAATGACCACTGTGTATACTGGCTCTTGGGTCTCCAGAGAAGTGCAAAGTCAGTTACTGTCTGGGGTCACCCAGCGGGAGCTACAGAGAGATAAACAGATTCCTCCTCTTTGTATTGGGTTTGGAAGTGCCCAGATGAGGCCCAGCTATGAAGCAAGACAGGCTGGTGTTTGGTGCTGGGTCTTGGGCCTTTTATTGATAGATTTGGGACTCCCTGATCCAGTTGCAGCTTGTTTGAGAGAATTTATCCTGAGCAAGTTCAGGCCATTCATATGCAAAAGCTGCTGCACACAGCTGGGGTGGGGTTATACATTGGATGAGGTGAGGTCTTAGGGAATCACCAGAGCAGAGCAAAC
The DNA here is from genome assembly GCA_004026805.1 of Lasiurus borealis. Classification (NCBI taxonomy): domain Eukaryota; kingdom Metazoa; phylum Chordata; class Mammalia; order Chiroptera; family Vespertilionidae; genus Lasiurus; species Lasiurus borealis. Next base: position 9,480 of record PVJN01022157.1, on the reverse strand, counting down.
AGAAATGGCTGCCAGTCAGTTCTTTGACTTGAGAGGTGTCAGCATAGGAACAATGATTCCTGCAAGCACCTTCATCTTGGAGAAAGCTGCCCCTGAGTTCCTTCCCCAATGCCAGACAATCCAGTCCCTCCTCGTATGTGTCTGTGTTCCCCAGAGCCTCACCCTGGTGCTGGAGCTCAGAGGAAGCAGGACCTTGTAAGTTCAGATCATGGTGCTGGGCTTTTAAGAGGCACAGCTGGGTCTCCAGCAGCCTCTTGTGTCACTGAGCCCCCATCCTCATTGGTTTTACAACCCGTAGTTCTTACTTCTTCTCCCAGCTCTGGGACCCTGGGCTGTGGGTCCGGTGTGGGGTTGGGACTCCTTGCTCCTCTCAGCGGTCTCCTCAGAGACAACCTCCCGATTAACAGAGGAGGACACATGAGTGCCTGACCATCCCGTTCCTTGCCTCCACACCTCCTACCAGTCTCATTGTGCTTTCTTCTTTACTTCTCTGGTTGTAGGACTTCCATTCAGCCAGCTTTCCAGCATTGCTCTGTTGGTTGTAATTTTGATACAGTTGTGGGAGGCGGCGAGTACAGGCATTTACCTACACCACCATCTTAAAAAATCCTTAGGTAGTAAATTATTAGTACAATTAACAAGGTTTACTTATATGTACAGTTGATTCTTGAACTGCTCAGGTTTGAACTGCATGGGTCCACTTATACTTGGATTTTTTTTCCAATTGACCAGCGGAATGATTCTAGTATTCTACCTTTGAAATGGTTCTGAGTAGTATCCGAGATAACGTTTCCATCCTCCAAATGTTTTGGAGACTGTAATGTTTATTCCACTGGTGTCCTCAAGAGTGGGCTGCCTTCCAAGTTCCATATAGTAAAATGCTTAAGACATCCTTGATCATGGAAGTTTCCCGTTGTACTTGGAATGTTTGGATCTTCATGGCATGTTCCTATCTTCCCCCTAAATAAAAATGTCTCATCTGAGGAGTTTTAATCATCAGGACTCGAGAGTCTTACTCATTAAGCAAGTGCATTTGTGTTTGCCCGTAGTCACGGGATTACTGGAGTCCTTATGGATCAGAAACGTTGAGTAGTGATGGATTTTGTTCTTCCAACATCGCTTGCCTCTGAGAAAAGCATCATCTCCTTTGAGTCTCACAACCCCTCCGTGAGGGAAGTTGGGAAGGCATATATTTTTATCATCATCTTCCCAGGTGGGGAAATTCAGGCACAGCTGCTGGGTGGGGCCCAGAGCTGGGCCTGGATCTGGACTTTTCTGGGTCCCCTTCTCTCCCACAGGGAGGGGAGCGTGCTCTGGGCCTCAGGTCTGTGGAGACCCTCTGTCTGTCTCCTCATTGGCCCAGAGCAGTAGGGTGTAGTTTACTTAGTCCAAGGAAGGCAGGGATATCAGGGCACAAGAGCCCGAACCCCCAGCCAAATATTCTTCTGTGAGAGAAGCCTTTGGAGAAGTGGTTCTCATCCTGTGGGTCGAGACCCCTTTGGGGTCGAATGACCCTTTCACAGGGGTCACCTAAGACCAGCGGAAAACACCTATTTCCCATGGTCTTAGGAACCAACAGACTGCTCCTCGGTGTAGCAAAGTGTGGCAATGTAGTGTACTGTTGTCATATGAAAACTGTTACCCATGCTACACCATGATTCAAGACAAAATTTCATTTATTTATAATTAGAAATAAATATTTCACAATATATGATTACATATTGTTTTTGTAATTAATCCCTATGCTCTAATTATGTTCAATTTGTAACAACGAAAATACATCCTGCCTATCAGATATTTACATTACAGTTCATAACAGTAGCAAAATTACAGTGATGAAGTAGCAACGGAAATCATTTTATGGTTGGGGGTCACCACCACAGGAGGAGCTGTCTTAAAGGGTCTCGGCCTTAGGAAGGTTGAGAACCACTGCTTTGGAGGGAGCGGGGATGTCCCCAGAGCGCCCCTGCCCAGGCATCTCTGCTTTTCCCACAGAATTACTTACTCCCTGTGACCTAGAGCTACCAGTTCTTATGGTGATATTCTTCACCTACCAACCTTCCCTGCTTTAGCCTCCACTTTGTCTCTGCAGAGGCTGCGGGGGGGGGGGGGGGGGGGGGGGGGGGGGGGGGGGGGGGGGGGGGGGGGGGGGAGAGTTAGGGGAGGGAGAGGGGAGTGTTGGGAAGGGACAGCAGCAGCCCAGGCTGGCTGGGAGCCTCCCGCTCTGCAGGCCGCTTCCACTGCCGATTACGCTGGTCGGCACTAGGTGGCGCCGCCGTCCACAGGGTGCGGGCTCTCCTCTTAGCAGCTGAGACTTGGCTTATGTTCAGGGCGGTGCCTCCAGCCTCTGTGGGCGTCCTCCCCCTCCCAATGGGGATCAGGGCTCCCGGGGAGAGGAGGCTGAGGAAAGGGGCTACTACCTTCAGGGGGTCTGGAGGCAGCTACCCGGTTATGGGGTTCAGGGAGACTGAACAAAGCCCAGGGTCATTTTAAGGAAGACCAGGGTGGGTGGGTGGGTCCAAATGCTGGGGATGGAGGCGGGGAGGCTGAGCAGGGATGGTGAGATGAAGAGGATTTTGGAAACTCTATTTCCTCCCCGGGGGAAGTCCTATTTGGAGTCCAAGGGGCTGGGGAATGGCATGTGAAGGGAGGAGTGGTGCACGGGGAGGGTATGTTTGGGGGAAAGGGAGGGTGTGCCTCTCTCTGTGTAACAATCCCAAAGCCCCCACTGCCAGACACTTGACAGATGTTGCCTCATTGAATCTGCACAGCAGCCCCAGGCCGGCATTTTACAGTGGAGGAAGCGAGGCACAGCTTAGGCAGCTAGTAAGTGGCAGAAGGGGCTCCACCAGGCAGTCTGGCTCCGAGCCTCCTCCAGGTCAGGGTGTCCGCCCCCTCCTCCTTACTGGGTGGCAGACTGTGAGGGAGGTGTGCCTCGATGTCCTCCTGCTTCATTCATTCATTCATTCATTCATTCACTCAGTCACTCACTCAGTCAACAAACGGTATAGGGCTTCCTGCTTACAGGCATGGATGAGGCTTGGAAATTGGGCTCCAGTGGTCAGCAGAGCCAGCCACAGTCCTTGCCCTTGTGACAAGGTCACTGTTCCCTAAGGATCACTGTTCTAAAAAGCAGGGACCATGTCCCATTCATCTTTCTGTCCTGTGTCCAGCACAGGGCACGAGGTAAGTGCTCAATAAACACATCCCCTTCCCAGCCCTCAGGTATGGTCCTGTGAGAGCAGATCATATGCTGGGGATGTGCTGGAATAATAGCCACTCCTAGGGAGGGTTCTTCCTTTGGGCTTTTTGGCTTTTTCTGTGACTCTGGGCGAGTCACCCACTCTTCAGCCTCAGCGTCCTCGGGGAGCCTGGGAGGGTTGGCCCGCTGATCCCTGTGTGGATCTTTCTGGAAGAGCCATCAGAAGTCTACGGTCAGATTTCCAAAGTCTGTGCACCGTGCGCCATCTGAGGGCTGGGTATCGGAAGCACCTCCCTTGGGCCACCTGGAGCCCTGTGCCCAGGTCCCTGGATTTGGAAGCTGGTGGGGTTGGAGGCTGGACACAGCCACGAGGAGTTCCTTCCAGAAGGTTTCCTGGCCCCTCCCCAGCTCTCTCTGAGTTTCTGGAACAGGGTGGGGGGAACACCGAGGTAATGATGTCGCCACCCCCGACCTAAAAGTCATGCCTGTACGTGGAAAAGGAGCCACGGGCTCTCCCCCAGCAGAGGACCGGATCTGTCATCGCCGGCCACCACTCCAGTCCCATGAGGCTGGAAAGGCTGCCTTGAACTTCCTTGGTGTGAGATGCCCCCGCCCCCCGCCACCTCCCCAGTCTCCTGTGTTCCCTGACACCTCCCTGCTGCCGGCAGTCTCCAGCTTGGCACTACCCGCTGCCGCCCACGAGCCTGCCGCTCTCCCGTTCCTGCTTCCCTTCCTGCTTCCCAGCTGCCCCGGTCTCCAGGGATGGGCCCGCAGTGAGGGCTGGACCACGCAGGGAGCAGGCACAGAGCCACAGGGGGACTCATCTCTGCGGGGGGCTGTGGCCACTGCTCCCCCTTAGGCCACTGTGAACGCGTCTCACCGGCCCCGGCTGCACCCACGCAGCTGCTCAGAGGAGCGTGCAAATGCCATTCCTCAGCATGGCCCCGGTGTGTCACAGCTCCGACCCCAGACGTTCGTTCTCCCACGCAGTCCCTGGGAAAGAGCCCTCTCCCCCTGCTCCCTCCTCCCCAGGCCTGCGCCTGTGGTCTTCGGGCCTGCGGCCCTCAGTAGATCATATCCCATTTGAGTGACAAGTCCTCCCGAGCCTGCCATCACTGTTGATTAGCTGTGTCCTCACCTATCACCACTCATGTCTCCGTCGGTTCATACCTGGACTTTTGCCGTGAATTCCTAACAGGGCCTACTGTCTGCTCTGTGTTCAAGTACGTTCTTCAACATAGATCTACTCACATACTCATTCCTTCCTTCCTTCCTGACATAGGGCACACTGAGACCCAGCTATTTATGTGCAGTTACCGTTCCAAGTCCTGGAGAAATGGCTGGGAGTGAGTGACCCGCTGACCCCTGTGTCAATCTTGAGTACCTCTGTCCCATGGCCTCTGGGAGAGGGAGGTGAGATGCACATCCCTCAGCGTGGCCTTCAGAGCATGGAGAATCAGCTCTAGACTATTCCTGTAGCTCCTGGATTTTCACCTTCTGCCTTTGAGCTCAGCTCTGGTCTGGCCAGACCCCTCTGCATGCTCCAAATGCACCCTGCAATGTCTCGGGGCGGATGTGTCCTCCTTTGCCTCCTCCATTCACTTCACGGTCCCCAGCTCCCAAATCCCGGCTCTGGCATTCTGCACTGTGCGCTTCCAGCGGTTGGTGCTCCCTAAACCCGCATGGAGGGAGATGGGATGGATGGGGTTGGGGAAATAAAAAGAAAACCCCGTGAAGGATTTGAAATCTGTGTTGTAAACAGTATGAGCTGAAATGTAAAATATATTTCAGATCCCTCCTCTCCCTACTAGTGTCAATGAGAAAATAATATCAAAATTGTTATTAAAAGATAGGAACCAAAAGATAAAAAGTGAGAGAAGAAGGACAAGCATTGGAAACGTGCCCCTGGCTAGGAACCTTCAGGCAGCCAAGGTGAAATGCAGTTCCACTAACTAGTGTGTGACCTCGGCTGGTTACGTATCCTTGACCGTCGTGCTGACCCCCAGGTGAGACCACCCGGGGAACCAGCTTAGAACAGGGCCCAGGTGGTGCGTGCTCAGCTAACGCTCTTGAGATACGAACCCAGCTCCTCCTGGCAGCCGGGGCAGCGGGAGCACAGCTCATTGCTCACTGAGGTGGCAGCCTGACAGTCCAAAGCCTCGGAAAGCCCCAAGCTTTTCTCTTTGCAAGAGACCAATTTGGTGGCGAAACCTGGCCCGAGCTGCTGCGGGCCCCTCGGTGTAAACTCTCAGCTCTCTGCACAGTTCTCTGCACAGCTGTCGGGCTGTTGAATCAGCAGGTGCTGGCCCGGGCCTCTGGAGAAATGGCACAGTAGAAAGAACCTGCACTGTCACCTCTCAAAAATTTGAAAATTCTAAACGCTAAGTGCGTCTAGCACCAAGGTTTTCCGATAAGGGGTTTCAGACCGTGAATTTGTCATGGTCTTGGGAGAAGGAGCCCCGAGTAATATGATAATCACTAACATTCATTCACCCGACCAATATCACAGCAGTTTAAAAAGAACACAGAGCCATCTTTTTCAGTCACTGTTTGTGAATGCCCATGGTAGCAAATGGCGTAAGTATGTGAAACAGGGTCTCTGGCTTGTTTCATCATTATTTTTTAAAAGTTATCTAAAAGTGACACAGTAGTCCCCCTTATTGGGGAAAGATATGTTTTAATACCCCTATGAGTGCCTGAAGTTGCAGATAGTACCAAACCCTATGTATACTATGTTTATATGAGAGCGAGAGCAAGAGTGAGGGCGAGAGAGAAAGAGAGAGATATTTTAATTTGTTGTTCCACTTATTTATGCATTCATTGGTTCTTTCCTGACCGGGGATTGAACCTACAACCTTGGCATATTGGGATGGTGCTCTAATCAACTGAGCTACCTGGCCAGGGTCCTGCCTTTTCACTTAAAGGAAGCACTTCAGGGGCTTCTGTTGACATGATTGAATAGCCGGGTATCACTTGCTCCTTAGGGTCATTATTAAGTAAAACAAGGGTCCCTTGAACACAGTCACTCCAATACTGTGACAGTCAATCTGATGAGGGAGATAGCTACTGACTGACGGGTGGGAAGTATCTATAACATGACCATCCTGGACAAAGGAATAACTCACATCCCAAGTGGGATGAAGTGGGATGGGTGGTACAGAATTTCATGACACTTCTCAGAACAGCGCACAATTTAAAACTTAGGAATCGTTTATTTCTGGAATTTTCCATGTAATCTTTTCAAACTGCTGGTAGCTGAAACCGTGGAAAGCAAAACCACAGCTAAGAACTGCAGGTGAAAAATCTAGAGCTTCTTTCCAGACTAGATCCTCACCACCATCGAAGGTGGTGTGGCCACAGGTGGCTCAGATGTTCTTGTGGCACCTTGGCTGCATGAAAGCATGGCCAACGGGGAATATGGAAAGTGGTGTAAGTGGAGCGATACAGACTCAGCCTCATCTGCCAGGCCGGGCTTTCGTTCCCTCCTACAGATGAGGACAGGAACAGCAACATTCATTGAGTGCTTGCTGGTGCCAGGCAAAGTGTTCAGTCCTCTCTCTACAGAGTATTTACACAACTCATTTAATTCTCACAACGACCTTCTAAGTTGTAATGTACCCATTTTACAGACGACAGACAAGGAAACAGAGGCACAGAGAGGCTTAACGACTCACCCAAGGCTACCCAGTTTGTGGATGGTTCTGAGATTTGAACTGTGGTATTCTGGCCCCAGAACACAGGTTCAATAGTTCCTGATGACTCCCTTTTCTTTTTCTTAACTGTGGAGATGCTAATTGCGAATCAGTCTAGGCCAGTGGTCGGCAAACTCATTAGGCAACAGAGCCAAATATCAACAGTACAACGATTGAAATTTCTTTTGAGAGCCTGTTTTTTTAAACTTAAACTATATAGGTAGGTACATTCTTATTAAATTGAGTAAGGTACTTATTCAGTCACACTGTATGTACTTGCCTGCATGTGGTATTTTGTGGAAGAGCCACACTCAAGGGGCCAAAGAGCTGTGTGTGGCTCGAGAGTCGCGGTTTGCCGACCACTGGTCTAAGCCATTCCTCCACTATTTCATTGCGTTAGCCAACTGGGAAGTTACGTGGTTTTGTTGCCTTTTGTTCTCTCCAGTTGTCCTCTCATCCATCCATCCATCCATCCATCCATCCCCCTATCACCCCATCCAGCCACCCAGCCATCTATCCATCCAAGATCAATGCAGTATAAATAGTTAGAGGTGTACCACTTGCCAGCTATTGGCTTCGAACCTCTCTGAACATCAGTTCACTCGCCAGTAGACAATTGCATCATAAAATATGTGCTTGCAGACCGCTTGTGTGTATGAAAGGAGCTGTTTTGTGTATAATGTCTAGCCTAGAGTTCACATCACTCTGTGAAGATGGAAGAGAAATAATTGCATTGAAAGAAATCTGTAACTGGTAGAACTACAGACTTTACTAGTGTCCCCCCTTCACATTTCTTCTAAGTCAGGGATATTTTCATTTACAAGATTTAATGGTGCTGCACTTGGGAGAAGAGCGTCCTTCAGACGTTGCACTGACTAAGGAGCCGATGTCCACCTTGGCCACTGGCCTCCTTGCTGGAGGGAGCATCTGCCTGTCAGGTGGGAGGGACTCGGGCACAGGGGGCGGCCTCGTCTCCTGCCCTTCCTGAGCTTGCTGTTGACAAGCCGGGGCTGCTTCTCCCTGGAAGAAGAGGGGGGAGGTCTCCAAGGGGCTGGCTCTTCCTTCTCAAAGGAGGGGTGGGCCTGTGGAAGAAGGATTGGACTGGCCCTGGTGGCAGCTCGAATATGTGTTGGTTTCTAGAGAGTTTCACTGCTGAGCCTGGGTGGAAAAATTGGCTGGCCTTCCCAAAAAACACGGAAGCCCATGGCAGGGTGTGTGTGGCCGGGCTTGATGAAGGGACCCTTCCAGGGACTGAGAGACAGGGATCTCCCCAGTTTCTGTGTGGAGCCCACATTGAGCATCTGGACTATTAACTCACCTGGAGAGGAGCAGCCTGTTGCTTCTATAGTCTGAGGAGCAAAGCATGTAGGGTAGGTGCCAGGGTTCTTGTTCCAGCATTAAGAAGGGTTCAGCAATCTGGAGAAAGGCTGTGTGTAACTGAAGTAAGAATCCAGAGATGAAAGATAATTTTGAAAGGCATTGGGGGTCAGAGGAGCTTGGCCGAAGAAACCAAGCTCTTCTTGTCTCAGGACCCCTTGCTTTTTATTAACACAATTTGTCCTAAGGCAAGGTGGAGACATACACTTCAAAGGTTAGAGTTTCATCTACAGAGTCCATCATCAGAACGGGGAATAGCCTATAGATTATGATGCCCTGAGCTAACAGCAAATAATCATCCTATTCAGGTTTGGGAGAAATGCCTTTAGCCATTCTAACAGGAGAGAACATATGTGACTCAGCCCTTGTTGAGACCCCAAGTTTTGATGAAACTCCTGCAATTATGACATGCTGGAATTGGCTTCTGGTAGATAGGAGTGAATCATGTGCCTGCTCTGTGAACCACAAGGCTCATGGAACCATTTGACCTTGAAAGTGCAGCTGTGGAAGGAACTTGCAATTACTGGACAAGCCCTGGTTGATTATGCAGGCCTTCTGATTAACCCTGACAGTGGCATGATTCACTCACGCAGCAAATACTTACCTGTGGCAAGGGCTGTCTGGGTGATGGAGACACCACAGTGCACAGAATCAATAGTTCCTGGTGGGTGATACAGATCATAAATAAGTACAATAGATGGTATGTCGGCTGGAGATAGGTGTCTGGAGGAAAACAAGGGGCAAGGAAGGAATGTGGGTGGGAAGATTGTACAGTTTTAAAGGAGTGGCATATAAAGGTCTCCCAGAGAAGGTGATCCTAAAATGAAGATCTGAAGGAGGCGAGGGAACGAGCCTTGTGGGTATCTAGAGAAAGACTGGATCAGGCAGAGGAAATGGCAGGTGCAAAGGCCCTGGGGCAGAAAAGACCAGTGGGGTGAGAGCAGAAGGTACACAGGGAGACTGGTTGGACGTGAGACAAAGAGAGGAGAGGATCGTATAAGACTTTGTGAGTCACTCCTCAGGCTGTTTTCATCCCGATGAGAGAAGGGAGGCCGTTGGACTGCTTCTGGCAGAGAAGTGACTGCTGGTTTTAGAGATCACTTTCCCTGGGGTGTTGAAGGAGTCTGAGATAGTGTTTGGCCCCTGCTGTGGGAGTGAGGTGAGACGGTTCCCAGGAGCAGGAGAAGATGTGAGCAGGCGGACTTGCGC
>PVJN01022156.1:0-33757 GCA_004026805.1 Lasiurus borealis | reverse complement strand
GGGGCTGGATTTAGCACCCGTGTCTGTGGCTTATTAGCTGAGTAATCTAATGGGCATGTCTTTCAGTTTCTCTGAGCCTCAGTCTGGCTGTCTGTTATCTACCTCATTGGGTACCTGTGGGGCTCAAATGGCATAAATTCAATGTGATAACCTAGGTATAAAAGTAACTGACACACAGATGCTCAATATATATTTGTTATCAAATTATAATTACTAAATATATTCTCTGAGAAGCCTACTTTGTACATGAAGACTAAAATTCCAACAAATGAGGGAGCTTTTAGACATTGGATAAAATATTTCCTGCATTACAGCATGAGAATGCAGGTGGAAGTTGTCAAGTTCTATCACTTCAACTAGCTAGTCAGTTGCCATACAATAGAATTCATTTCTACCCTGAGGTAACAACTCACTCTTATAAAGCAAAGAACACAGTTTGAAGCTATCTGTCTTTATCTGGATAAACTCACCCATAACATAGCTCCTTGCTCAGCTCCTGCCCATGCACTGGGAATGGTGATAACACTTACATAGAGATCAAAGGAGAAGGCTGTCAAAGCCATCAAGTGGTACAGTTTTAGTTGTCTACTACTACATAAAACATGACCCCAGAATGTATTGGCCTGAATCAACAAAGTTTATTATCTCATGATTTTGTGTGACATAACTGGGTCCCCTGGCCAGAGTCTCTCAGACTGCAATAAAGGAGAGGAGATTACCCAGGGGTTAAAATACAAGAGGCAAGGATTGCTGAGAGCCATCTTAGAAGCTACCTACTGCAGTCACCAGATCTGAGGGTACAGTTTTACTGTCACATGGAGAGGATACCTATGCTCCTTCACTAAAACTCTGAGCTTTCTTTCTCACTCTTAGTTCAACTACTGTTGGCCTGATAAACTAAACAACCCAATGTAACTTTTTTATTATTATTATTATTTTACTTTGGCCCATAGTAAGCCTTAAAATGAGAATACATATAGGCCCTGGCCAGGTAGTTCATTTGATTAGTGCATTGTCCCAATACACCGAGGTTGCAGGTTTGACCTCCAGGCAGGGCACATATACGAATCAACCAAAGAATGCATAAGTAAGTGGAACAACTAATGGATCTCTCTCTCTCTCTCTCTCTCTCTCTCTCTCTCTCTCTCTCTCTCTCTGCCCCTCTTCCTCTATTTCTCTAAAATCAGTAAAAAAAAAAAAAATTTTTTAAGAATACATATAAATACAATGAAAGCATCGGATGTGACAAAATATAAAAAAAGAAATTTATAAAATATATAAAGGCTCAAAGTAAAAAAAAATTGGGGTGAGAGGAAGAACAGAAATATAATTGCTAAATAAATCTAAGAATATTTTTCATATCTGGCTCTGAGCTTCTTGGCAGCCAGAACCAACAGGGATACCCAGTTAGTTATGTAGTCTTAATCATTGGAGGAAAGAATAGAATTGTTTCTCAAGAGATAGAAAGTATTTAAGAACTTCCTAGCAGTTAAGACTTTTCTTAAAATTACTTATGATTTTCACCAAATGATGTAGAGAATAATAACTTTAACAACTTCCCCAAAGATATGCAGAAAACAGTTTCATAAGGCAATTTTTGTATCATTACTCAATATAAACCTAGGGCATAGCTGCCAAGTATAAAAAAAAAAAATAGTAAGATACAAATGCAAAGCTTCTAGTGTTTTGGCTGGATCCAGGAACAGGATCTAGAATGCTTGTGATATCAAGTAAGTTTTATCTTGAATGCCAAGACCAGATAAGTGACTGCCCCATAGGAGGTAGTGAGAAGGATTGGTGGCCCTTATCTGAGCTCAACAGGAAAGAATGCAGCAATTAATTAGTGATGTCTGATACAGCACAGGAATAAGGAGGGATGGCACAGACTCTAGGATAGAAGTCCTCCAAATGCTTTTGACTGGAGCCCATCGATGTGAGTCAAAAGATGCTGCAGCCCAATTATGCTGCCTCTATCTTCTTCCCAAATGAAAAGGACTGAGAGACAGCAAAGAATTAAGAAGAAGGAAGGGCTACCAAAATAGAATAAAGCATTCCTTAGATAATAACAAAACACTAAAGGTCCCACTTAGCAAAAATAGAAGAACTGTATTTCAACATCCAAAATGCCAACAAAGTTTTGCCACTCTTGCACAGCTATAATAATAAAAGCGCAATATGCTAATTAGACTGGTCTTCAGGATGTCCTTCTAGACGACCTTATGGATGAAGCCAGGGCTACAAGGGAAGCCTGGGTCCCTGGTGCCAGAGGAAAGCTGGTGCTGGCAGCCAGGGGAAGGAAGGCCTACTCTTGTACAAATTTTGTGCAGCAGGCCTCTAGTATACTAATAAGGAGAAAAAACTCTGCCAATTAAACTGTGGCCCAATGCTTCTTTAATATCTGCATATGTTTGAACTTAGGCCTATTGTGATTGGTAAAAGAATATCCGCAATTGGAAACTATGCCACTCCTGATGAGATGGATATATCTGGGGGCATGAACACTGTGCCAGGAATATTCCCGCTGGCCCTCTCTGTGTGCAGTCTATGTGTCAGTGCTGTGTGTGTGTTGGGAGGGGGGGGGGCGGATAGGCAAGATCCCATCAGTATCTCAGCATCTTGTCTCATTTATTCTTCCATTTAACCATCCAATTAATACCTGCTATGTTCATGGTCTAGTTCTAGGTATAGTCTCCAGGGGGTGTCCCAGACATATGGGAGCTGGTGACTAAACCCAAAAATTCTTCTTGAAGCCCTACACTTAAAACTTCTTCTAAGATTTTCTTCTATGACAAACTTTGGTGTGGTTTTTCCCCTGATCATATTATGTAAAACTTTCTAAGTAGGTTTTTCAAAAACAAGAATGTATACATAATTGCCTCAAAAAATATTTTAAAGTACTTTTATTGATTTCAGAGAGGAAAGGAGAGGAGAATTAGAAACATCAATGATGAGAGAGAATCGTTGATCAGCTGCCCCCTGCATGTCTCCTGGTGATTGAGCCTACAATCCAGTCATGTGCCCTATCAGGAACAAAACTCTGACCTCCTGGTTCATAGATCAATGCTCAGCCACTGAGCTATGCCAGTCAGACTCAAGAAATACTATTTTTAAATTTAGAGGTAGAGATCCAGTTTTAATACAAATGCCTAGTATGTAGTAGGTACTAAATAGATGAAGTATTGCTTTTTCAATCTCTGAAATCTCTAGGAGTTGTGATTAATCAAAGGAATGTCCCGGCCATTAAGCAGTGTTGATGAGTTACTTAACATGGAGCTAGTCCTCCCTGCATGGAAGCTGTCTGCCCTGCCCCTATTGTGCCTGACTCAGGCCCCTCTGGGGTTGCAGGGAATGAGTTCTCATCATGGTAAAGAATCCCCACTGATCCAAATAAGGTGCCCTGATCAAAGAGCCAGGATGCTGGGGCTGTAAAGGTAGAGATTAGAAAAACCAGCAGTTATAATCCTGGGTGCTTTCCCTAAATTACTCTCCCATTTAACACTCTCCCAGGGATGTATATTCTTTCCTCCATTATTTAAAAGTCCAAGGCAAAAGATTAGATTCTCTGATGGAGACTTCTCCAACAAATGACCACCTAGAAAAGCAATCTACCTCCAGCAGCTCCCTCTGGCTACCATGGTGGGGTCCTCAGAGGTACACAGGAATGGTGTCACCCAGTTCTTTCCCCACAGAAGCATGTGGTTTGGCAGAGGAGTCAGTCAAATATGTGACAGAGAGGTGGGGGGAAAAGTCACTGCAATTTACAGCATAAATTAACAGTAGCCACTTGTGTTGTCTAAGGGGTGGGAACTAATTTAATTCATATCTCATTCCTACCTGGTCCCTGGTCCTTACTGAGACAGGCAGGGGGAGACATGAACTCAAATTCTAAAGTCCCTGCCAATATTTTATTTCTGCTAAAGGATAGGCTGGAAATAAATGGCCCATGGTTTAGCAGAGCATCTTATTGAGTCTTTGTACATGGCAAGGTGACCCTTTCAGGGAATGGATGCTGCAGATGGGGGCATGAATAGAGAGGGAAGTTGGGGGGAAAAAAAGCCAAAGGGGAAGGGGTCTGAGGAACCTGGCTAAATAAGCTCTTCCTCATCCCCAATCTGCAAATGCACTATTCTCACAAATGCTTGTGAGCAGTGTCTTAAGTGGAAATGTTCTGTTCTCCATATGCAGTAACATAGAACCAAGTCAGACCAAAGGAATGGTGAGATGACCCATTAACTGAAGTCGGTAAGCAGAAACAGAACCCTGGGAGCAGAAGGTACTGAGAAAACCACATTATCTTCAGTCTTTGTCTTTCTCCCTCCCATTCTCCTCTCTCTCTCTCTCTCTCTCTCTCTCTCTCTCTCTCCCTTCTCTCATGCAAATCACACACAAATCATCACAGAAAAATGGAAAGAATTTGAGGCTCCCACTGCCCATGGTTGGGGATCAAGCCAAATTACCTTAAATGTCAAAGGATGATGCCAGGCTAAACTCCACTGACCTTTTGGTTATCTATAAAACCAATGAGTATGCAGTCCAGGGTGAACCTGTGCTAAAGCAAAAGGGAGACCACATACTTTGAAGTTGCTGGATGAAAATGCATTGAATTTGATAGAAGACATAACTGTTCATTCATCCTAAACAGATGTATTAATAGAGATTAGTATAATTTAGGCCTTTACCGAGAATCCCATTGGCCAACTTTGGAATTTCCTCTGCTAAGAATAAATGGAAAGGACTCACCAAGTTCAGTGTCATGATATTTAAGAATTCAGGATCCAAAATCAAAGTCCCCGGTTCAAATCCTGTGCCCTGGGGAAAGTTGTTTGGATCTTCTAAACTTTGGTCTCTTCCTCTGTAAAATAGGGGTGCTTGCAGGTCTCAGAATTAAAGGGGATGATGTAATGTGCTTTACAAAGTATATGGCACAGAATAAGTCATCCCTAGATGTTGGTTCTTCTTGAGTACCAGCTACCTCCCCAGTTAAAGTTAAAGAGCTATTAACCACACTGAAAGAAGGACCTCTCTCCTGCTCCTCACCTAGAGGGCAGGTACATTGAGTCCCATTTGTGAAAAGTGTTTTTTTTCCCCCAAATCAGAGCCTGTACGTCCAGTGCCTGCCCTTGAGCATTCCAATTTAGCCCTGATAATATAATTCACTGTTTGTTTTCTTGGTTCAAGGCTCTTGAGATGTACAATATACCTCTCACAAGCAATAGTTAGTTACCTGGGGCTTTTCTGGAGGGGACTCTCTATGTCTCTGAGAAAGGCCTTCAAAGGCAGCCAAGTTAAGTGTATGTCAAGCACATGGCCTTATATCTTAATCCAGACTACCCAAAACTGGTCTAAATGTATGCAGGTTTTTTAAAAATAAAGCTACAAGTCCATGAAAAGAAATTTGCTCCATTTTTATAGATGGTTACTAGTGTTATTACTATTATCATCACCAAAATCATTATCATCATCCAAAGTGCATTAGTTTCCTAGGGCTACCGTAAGTACTACAGACTGGTTGGCTAAAAACAACCACAATGTATTCTCTTACAGTTCCAAGAGCTAGATGTATGAAATGGAGGTGTTATCATGGTTGCTTATTTGTTGAAGGCAGCAGGAGGAAGATGTATCCAATGCTTCTAGCTTCTTGTAGTTGCCAGCAATCTCTGGTGGCCCTTAGCTTGCAGGTGCATCACCCCAGCCTCTGCCTCCATCTTCACATGGTATTCTCCACTCCGCGTCTCAGTATGTCTAAAGTTACCTCTTATAAGAAACCAATAATTGGAATAGGGCCCACCCTCATCCAGTCAGACCTTATCTTAATGAATGACACCTGAAAAGACCCTATTTTTAACTGAGGTCACATTCACAGGTTCTAGAATTGGGGAGGGAAAAATATTCAATCGAGAACATAAGGAAATTTGGAAAATTCCAGATCCACAGCCAACCTTGGAAATGGTAGTGATGGAAAGCCACAAGTGTATCTGAGATTTTATGACTCATAACAATTATCTCTGTCTGACTCTGTCTATTTTACAAATGAAAAAATCTTAAGTTTCAATGTCACACTCTGAATGAGTAAAATAACTGTGTCTAAGACACAAAGTCCTTAATCTCTAGTCCACTGCATTTTCCTGAACCTCTGCCACATCTCATAGTATTATAGTATACATTATCCTTTAAGCTTCACTGTGTAAATTATGTCTTCTCATCCAGACTAGTTATTCTTACTCACTGACAAAAAGGGATAAAATAATTTGTAACTTGTAGGTTTGGCATGAAAATTAAATGAGAAACTACATATAAAGCACAGATGGAAACTTAAGAATTCATTTAATGTTAGCCAATATAACTGTGCCTTTTCCATCTCCAGTTTCCTCTAAAATTCCTAGCACAAGGCAGGATGCACAATCAGAGATCATAAAAACTACAGGGCATGAAAACTTGAATTACATTACTGTTCTGCCTAACGTGGCATTACCTAGGGATGCCATGGAGTGATATCATGATATTTGGAGTTGGGCTCCATTCAATGCATTAGCCATTTATTGAACTGTTCCTATGCATCAGACACTGGCCTAGGCATTGAAGACTGATGCAAAGTACTACAAAGAGGAAAGAGAAATAGTCCTTGCCATCAAATCCCTAGGAACCTTCTGGCATAGTAATAGTGAGCTGCCCTTCACATCACAGCATGATGGATGCTATGGAAAAAGGCAAAGTAGAGTGCTTTGACAGAATAGATATTGTGATGGACTCTACCTGCAGTACCCAGAAGAGTTTTTACAGAGATGCTCTTAGAATGGGACCTCTAAGAGAAGTAGAAATTTCCTGGGTGGAAATAGCATCCCAGGCATAGAAAATAGTGAAGGCAAAGGCATTCTGATAGAAAGTTCATGGTGAATTTGAGTTGCAGTAGGTACTTTAATGAAAACAGACAAATTGCATGTGTCTGGAGGGGATTAGAGAGCAGCGACAGATAGAAAAACTACGCTGAGATCATCTGTGAAGGATACTGCGTGCTGGAGCGGGACAGAGATGAAGGACAGACCTGAAATAGCTGACCCCACCTAAACATCACTCCCAATCCCACTACTTACCCTTAGGGTTCATCCAGCAAGTTACTTATCCTCTTTAAGTCTCAATTTCTTTATCTGTGGGGATAAGAATGCTTCCACGCAAAGTTGCTATGAATATTAAGTATGTTAATGAAAATAAAGCTTTATGCCCAATTATACCTACTGGTATTTTAAATTTTTGGACTTACATTTTTTGAGTAAATATTGATTCTCTGCCCAACATCGATCAGTTTACCAAGGTGTTAACTTGTTTTTTTCCCCACAAGCAGAAGGAAGTCATTGGAGGTTTCAAGCAAGAAATTAACAAGTCAAGCCAAGTGATAAAAGAACCCTGCTAAAGGCAGCCAGAAGCTAAGAGGAGAGGCAGATGATGTTAGGCTAAACCCAGACATTGGCAGAAGGATGGGGACACTACCATGGATAGAATAGGTAGCAACAAAATAGAATTGACAGGGCTCAATTACTGATTGGATAAGAGGTACAATCCAGAATGACCTCTAATTTCCAATTTGTAAGATGAGGTGGAATTAATGTGGGCAAAATACTCAAGAGGAAAAGAAAGTTCTGGAAGAGAAGGTGATGAGTTCACTTCTAAATATTAAGGGGTCTTTGCATGGAGATGTCTAGCAGGACATTGGCTAGCGTCATTGGCCGCATCAGCACATGGATGACAGCTCCTGCCTTGGCAGAGGGCTGCACCCCCATCATGATATGCAGAGAGAGAAGAGAGGCAGGCAGAAGATTCAGAGAAAAGTACAATGGCAAAGTCAACTCTGACTTGCACCACCCAGAGTCGGCCTCTCCCTCATTGCATGTAAGAGCTGGCAGGACCCTTAACATCCAATAATTCAACCTTTTATGAATACACAGGAAACAGATAGAAGCCATTACTTACCCTGTGTAACACAGCACAACAGAACTTGTGGCAAGACTAGAACAGAAGTCACCTGGCTTCGGTCCAGGGCTCCCTCCTCCACCCTTGCTGCTGTGTTTTCCTAGCTATGGCCAGCATGAAGTTCTCTCCCACCCAGGGAGTTGTTCAGTAGGCTGGCATTCTTCCCATCTCTGAAGCAGCCTTATTTCTCTCAGATTGGAAGGATGACCGGGTGTCAGCTTCCAGTTAGCTAATGAACCAGCAGCAATTGTCTTCTGCAACTTCTTAATTCCCCCCAAATGTGAGTTCTCATCACGAGGTCACCGCTGCAGGCAAAACACATTGCACTCCCAGCAAGATGCCTAGAAACCTGGGGAGACTGATGGGGCTCCTGGTGTGCAGGCTGTGACTCTGCACTTGCGTGGAGTCTGGAGGTTATGATTAGAAACCAGAATAAACAGGATAATCAGCATTTCCTTCTGATGCATGTACAGTCAAGGCTGTCAGAGAGCCCTGGCGCTCTCAAGACTCCTGGGGGCTCTGAGCCGCAGCAGAGTATTCAGTGTACACCAAGGGGGAAGTCACAGGGACCTCCTACTATGGACTGTGCTTTCTCATCACCAAGGTTGGCAGGCTAAGGGCAACTACCAATGAATAGCATCGGTCCACACTAAATAAGAATGAAGGGAGAAATGTGATTAAATAAACCTCTGCCTAAAGGGCAGATAGCAAGCATTAAGGAAATATGTGGATGAATTCAGTACAGTGGTACCTCAAGATATGAATGCCCTAACATACGAGATTTTTGAGATACGAGCCCTCGAGCAAGCGATTTTTTGCTTTGAAATACGAGCAACATTTGAGATAGGAGTAATCACGCAGATTGGCTGGCTGCACACAACCCACCAGTTTACTGCGACTCGAGCCTCTCATAGTTTCCCACGTCTCAGTCAGTGTGCTTGTTTACCTGGTTGTCGAAACATCTTTTGTGCATTTACATACTTTATCACATTTCTTTTTATAACCATGGGTCCAAAGAAAGCGAGTGGAAAGGTCAGTGCTCAGAAGAGGATGATGTCTATTGAATTAAAGCCTGAAATCATAGAAAAATATGAGCAAGGTGTGCGAGTGGCTGACTTGGCAAGGCAATACGGGTGTAGTACTTCAATGATATGCACTGTGCTTAAACAGAAGGAGTCGATAAAGGGTATAACACCAGCTAACGGCATTACAATAATTTCTAAGCTTCGTAGCTCTCTCCATGAAAAGATGGAGAATCTACTGATGGTGTGGGTGACGGAGAAACAGCTTAAAGGAGATACATTAACACAGGGCATCATATGCGAGAAGGTGCGAGCGATTTACGGTGATTTGCTGGAGCAGACCTGGCACACTTCCACGGACAAAACATCGAAAGACTCATGTAAAGCCAGTAGAGGCTGGTTTGATAACTTCAGGAAAAGGTCCGGCATTCACTCCATCATCAGGCATGGTGAGGAAGCAAGTTCGGATGTGAAGGCAGCTGAGGATTACCTCAAAACTTTTTCTGAACTGAGAGAAGCCAAAAGATATATCCCCCAGCAAGTCTTCAACTGTGAGTAGACAGGGCTTTTCTGGAAGAAGATGCCAAATAGGACTTATATAACGGCAGAGGAGAAGGTGATGCCAGGCCACAAACCCATGAAGGATAGGCTAACTCTCACACTGTGCGCCAATGCGAGTGGCCACTGCAAGATCAAGCCTCTGCTCATATACCATTCGGAAAACCCCAGAGTCTTTAAGTCACATAAGATTTTAAAAGATAAACTGCAAGTTATGTGGAGGGCAAACCCGAAGGCATGGGTTACTAGGCAGTTCTTTGTGGAGTGAGTAAACCTGGTTTTTGGCCCTTTTGTTAAGAAATGTCTACAGGAAAACAACCTAACCATGCAAGCCCTCCTCGTCCTCGACAATGCTCCTGCTCACCCACTGAACCTCGAAGATGAACTCCTCGAAGCATTCAAGTTTATAAAGATTGTCTACCTACCTCCCAACACCACTCCTATCCTGCAGCCCATGGATCAGGAGGTGATTTCTAATTTTAAAAAGCTATACATCAAGCACCTGTTCCAGCGCTGCTTTGAGGTGACGGAGAACATAAACTTCACCCTTCGAAAGTTCTGGAAGAACCACTTTAACATCATGATATGCCTCAGAATTATTGATCAGGCCTGGCTGGGTGTTACAAAGAGGACTTTGACCTCTGCAAGGAATAAGCTGTGGCCTGAGGCCGTAGCCGAAAGGACCTTCGAAAGATTCGAACCTGAGGTGCCAGTGGAGAAGGAGATAGTGTCTCTGGGAAAATCCATGGGCCAGGAGGGGGATGAGAGAGACGTGAATGAGCTCGTCAAGGAGCATTCTCTGGAACTCACCACGGAGGAGTTACAAGAGTTGCAGTCTCAGCAACATGCAGAGGTTCTCCAAGAAATTGGTTTCAAGGAGGAGCCAGAGGTGGAGGAGATCTCTACAAGTGATATAAAGGAGATCTTAGGAATGTGGGAGAGGGTGTCACACTTCGTGGAAAAGAAACACCCCGAAAAAGTTGCTACTGGTAGTGCATTGGAGTTGTTCAATGAAACTTGCCTCACCCATTTCAGAAACATTCTGAAAGGGAGGAAGAGGCAAACCTCGTTGGACATGTGTTGTTTTTTTTAAATCGGCCAAAAATGCAAAGACCAGTAGCAATTAAGTTCAATGAAGATTAGTTAAGTTACATTCAGTTTAGGTATAAAGTGTAGCATTAAGAGTATAACGAGTAGGTAAATACACTTTATAAAACCAGTTTATTCCTTTACATTCTCTTTTATTATGTTTTTATACAATATTTGTCATTTATAAATACATTTTTCTTATTCAAAATCTTGTAACAAGAACAACTGGGGTGGCATTTTGGGGGCTGGAACAGATTAATGGCATTTCAATTGATTTCAATGGGGAAATTTGCTTTGAGATACGAGAAACTTGATATACGAGCAAGGTTACAGAATGAATTAAACTCGTATCTTGAGGTACCACTGTACTTCTAGTCCCAATCTCTCTCCTGACATGTCAATCCAATTGTGTATATAAAATCTCCAGTCACATATACAAAAATAATATTTAAATGGATATCTCAAAGGTGAACTTGTCGTTCCTACTCCCTGACCACAAACCTGCCCTTCCCATAGTCCCTCACATGTTGCCAAATGGAAATTCTCTCAGTCCAGTGGCTCAGGAAAAACACGTGGGAGCTTGAGCCCTCTCTTTCTCTCATTCCCCAAGTCCTCCATTAGCAAATGTGGTTTGTTCTTCTCTCAGCCTATACCCTGAATCTGCTCACTTCTCACCTCCTCCATCACTGCCAGCGTACAGACCCACCATCAGCTCTCTCTTGTTCCAGGCCAAGATGCACCCCACTCTCCCCTCCACTAGTTAGCCTGGTTCTGCTCTGCCATCACCTCATATCTTTGAAAACCTCATCAAATGATGGCACTTCCTGCTCTCCATCCTCCAAGGGCTCAACACTGCTCTTCCCTCTGCACTGAACAATCCTCAGACATTTATATGGCTTATTCCCTCCATTCTCCAAGACCTCTGCTCTTGGCACCTCCTTAAAGAGGCCTTCCTTGACCCCCTAATCTAAAATAGCACCTACACACACACACACACACACACACACACACACACACACACACACAATCTCTACCTCCTTACCCGACTTGTTTTTCTGAGCATTTATCTCTACCATTGGAATTTAAGCTTACCCATGGCAGGGACTTCTGTCTTATCTCCACCATCTAAATGATACTTGTTACACAGTAAATGATCAATAAACATCTGTTAGAGGAAGAGAGGAGCAGAGGAGGGAAAGGAAGAGGGAAGAAATTAGGTAAGTAATGTGTCATATTCTAAGTCATTTAACCCTCACTAAAAACCTAGGAAGAAGGCAAAGCCAGGTCTAATCCTATTGCACATTCCCCCTCAAAAATAGGCAAGGCACCCAGTAGGTGTTTTATAACTACCTTTTGATTGATGATTAACATATTATCACTACTCACCACTTTGCCAATCACGTTTAATTTGTAGAAAACTTTATGGAGCCTGATTAGGTTCATAATATTTCAGAGAATAACTACTCAATACCCTTTTTAAAGCAATAGTATGTTGACTGCTAACCACTGTTCCTTAATTACCTGTTTATATGCATTTAGACTTTTAAAAGTATTTTCATATCATTTTCTGATAATCAAAATAAGTCTGTGAAGAAAAAAAAAGCAAACTTTGTTCTTCCCATTTTTCAGTTGAGTTCACTAAGGTGCAGAGAGGTTAAGTGCTTGGCAAAAAGTATCACAGCAAGTCATTAACAAAATGATGTCCAGCTATTCCCCACCCCCAACCAGCATCACAGTCTATTACCCCAGAAATAACTGGGTTGTTGCATCAGAAAACAACATGAGGGCCCCTACAGTGTTTTATCTTCCACCTTCAAATACCAGGCTGGTTTATTAGGGAAGGAGCCTTTAAACCTACTTGCCCTGTGATTGCTGAGTATTGGGAAATAGCTATTTCTAACACTGACATGACTAGAAGATAGGCACCCATGTGTCACTATATAAGGACTGCTTTTCTTTTAACCACTATGGGAGTCATTGCCAAGGACAATTTACATTCTATTAGCAAAATGGAACCAGAAATTACTCTAAACTGCTATTAATCATAGGATGGAGAGGTCTCCCTACTCCCCCTATCAAAAATAAGAGGAGACTGTTCCTTTGGATTAATGATGTGCACTTCCAAATGCACCCTGGGCAGAAAGACAGTAAGAAGAATTAGATTTAAATAATGAAATGCCCTGTAAATTAATGGGAACTGTTGTTATTTCTATGGGATTCATCTCCTCTCTTCTGAATACCCAAAGATTATTTAGCAATAGCATTTATGCTAAAATCTTGAGCATTGCATTTTAGGATTTTAATTGTCAGAAGATGATCACAGTCATGCTCAGAATTACATAGCTTTCTTTATGGCTAAAACATGATTGGCTGATAATTATTTTTAAATAGCCACATGAATACACCACTGCTTTTGGAAATGCTTTATTCTTATGTGGAGTGGATCTTGCCCCATGCCCTCAATCTTGTTTTCTGCTATCAGCTGAATTCAATTCATGCTGTCTTAGTGAGCTAAGAGAGCCCTTGGAGATCATCTGGTTGAAACTCCAAAGTTTCCAAATGTAAAAGCAGAGATTCAGAGGGGTTAAGAGTTGCCTTGATTTCCTCTTTTGTCAAAGGTAGACTCTCATCCACCTTTTAACTTCTCAAGATATGGCAGGGCTTTTACATCACCAAAGGAAAGGATGGATACAGGAAGAAGCAACAATAATAAGCTCAAATGATCAATATTCACATGCAAAATTACCTTCTCTTCATTGCCCTGGCATTTCAAGGCACATAGGCTGAAGCAGAGCAAGAGGACAAAAAAACAGATGGATATTTTCCCCAAGAAGGGGGAATGATGAAATACAATCAATTAAAAAAATAATCTTAGAGTAAGAATCAACAAAAAATAAGACTGATAAAGATTGCCTAATATTTCCTATGCAAACAGACATTGTTCCAAGAACTCAAGAATTTTACATATATCATGAGCTAGCAGCCCCTATGGCAATTATTATTATTACTATTTCCATCTTACAGGTAAGAAAACTGAGGCTCCAAAAGGTGAAATTCATTTCCTGAGGTCATTAAGTTAGGGAGATATAGAAAGGGATTTGAAAACATAGCTTTGTGCTAGAGGTGATCTCCTCAATCATGATCCTTCCACCATCCCCTGTTGGTCAGTCATAGTTTAAGTCCATCCCATCTCCTGGGAACAGCCATTTTCTCTTAGAGAAGGAGCACACTTATAGCTGGAGAAATGCTAAATGCCCCTCAAAGTCTTGTCTTCAGATATACCCAGGACTTTTTCTGAACTGGACATTTGCAATAGGCAGCTTCTCTAGCCAGGTACCTTTGGGAGTCTCAGTGATGAATAGGGGGTAAGAATTGGGGGTGGGGAATATCTAGAGAAAAGGAGGAAATTGGCCTGTGTTTACTAAGTTTCTAATGTACTCCAGGTGCCTTAAATATCCTCATGACACACTCATCCAAAGATGAGGTCCAGAGAAATGACCTGCCTCACCCAAGGTCACACAGCTAGCAAGTGACCAGCCACCATTTGTTCCCACGGCTACCTGGCTCTGCAGTCCTTGCCCTTAGCTGCTGTGCTATATTGCCTCTGAGGTCTTGTTTTTATGCTGTTTCTTATAGTTTTTGTGTTGAGTGCATAGGGCAGTGGTCCTCAAACTCATTAGTCAACAGAGCAGCAAACCACGGCTCCTAAGCCACATGTGGCTCACGAGCCGCGGTTTGCTGACCACTGGCATAAGATGTATAGGGTGCTGCAGAACCAAACTTAAGGAAGCCACACTGGCTCAGGCACAAGTCAACTGAGGTCCCAGAACAGAACTTGACTGGCTTAGGCGGCCCAGGAGGCCAACCATCCACCAGAGTAATTTCCACTGCATCAAGTTCCTTCCTATAACTCTGAGCAAAGTTGCAATTGTCAAGGTAAGCCTTGTATGAGGCCTAGGCTCCTCACAGAGTAACCATTCTTCTTATGCAGCTCTCCTTACTCCCCTGTCCCACCATAGGGAAAATTACAATCATTAATCTCAATAAAGAGAAATATCAGACTTTGATTTCCTTACCATGGGTCCCCATTATTCATACTTTAAATATTTAGTATAACTAAGATGACAAGTATAGCAATAAGTCCCAAGGAAAGGGTACAACCAGAACTGATGGGTACTGTTTTCTTCTGGCTAAGAGGACATGCTTGAAATATTTGCTCCCTTGTTGCTTTGCAGATTCAAGACAGCATACAAACTTGACTCAACCACTTCCCCAAAAGAGAGCTGATTTTTTGCTATAGGTCTTTGTGCTAGGATGCCTTTGCCCACACCAAAGTCATGTCTCCCCAGATTTTTCCCCTGATAAACTACCCTGGGTCCTTTAAGAACCAGCTCCAAATCTACTTTCTGATATTCTAGCCAGAGGAACATACCAAATGTACATTCTGGGGAATTCTACATAATCCTTCTGGAATCCTGGTTTGCATGTTGGTCTCCCCAGATGTCTAGGACGTTCTTGAGGGCAAGAAAAGGTACTTTATTATCTACTAGAAGCCCAGTACACAACATTCATGCACTCAGTGGAGAGGTCCCTCAGCCTGGCCTGCGCCCTCTTGCAGTCGGGGACCCCTTGGGAGATGTCAGCCTGCTGGCTCAGTCCCACTCCACCCCACAAGGTGTCTTTAGTGCTGCTGAGGAGGCTGGAGAGGCTGGGCTTACCAGTTGTGAGCCCAGAGTCTGGCTGCTCCTTAGTGCTGCCTCAGAGGCAGGAGAGGCTCCTGTCACCACTGCTGCATTTGCCATCCACGAGCCCAGCTCCTGGCTGAGTGGTGCTTCCTCATGGGAGTGCACTAACCACCATGGGGCAGCTGCTTCATTGAGCATCTGCCCCCTGCTGGTCGGTGAATTTCATAGCAACCAGTCATTCTGCCTTTTGTTCAATTTGTATATTGGGGTTTTATTATATAGGAGACCTGAGGGCTGTCATTACTGTTTAGCCCTGAAGGGCACAGTCAGTACTCTCACAACCAAAGATACAACTATCAGGATAAAGAAATCACAGAACAACAAAATAAAAGCAAAGCACTTCCTCTTGAGTTAATATTAGGCTGAAGGCCTAACTTGACCTGGTTAGACACACATCTTACATTCTTGGTTGAGGGGCTTTTGAGAATCATGGTCCAATAAATGATTTGCAATCATTATAGACTCTGCACAGTGCAAATGGAGTGAAGATCATCCAGATTGACCTAAGCTATCCAAGGTATTTCAGAAGAGCCAGGGCAACTGTACTTCTCAAAACAGGGTCAGTTACTCAGGGGACATCAGATCAAACTTTCTTTGTGTCTCAGTGCCCTCATTCATTAAATAGGAATGGCAGTCACTCACACACACACACACACACACACACACACACACAGGAGTTGATGTCCAGCTTTAACACAATAGTATATAGGAAAAATGCTTCATAAATAGCAAAAATGAAACTCTAAGAGGCTCAAACTAGTATTCATCAAACATCCCCTCTGACTCAGGTATCATTAAGTGTTTCTACTTGTAATGTTTCATTCATTTCCCAACAGGTCTATGAAGTCAATTTTTTAAATTTCCATCTTCCATAAGTGGAAACTGGGACTCACTTTTATAGCTGTGAAGCCAGGGTTTTCAATCTTGGATCTCCTGTCTCCAGAGCACTTGTTACCTGGCCCTGTACTACTTCCCTTGGGCATCTTTACATCTCAGAGCAATGTTTCCTAGGAGGTGCAAGGACACGTCAGATGAACCCCCAGCCATCCAAGGGACCACAGTCTAGAGGCACAGGCTTGAAAGGTAGTGGAGGGTACAGCTTCTGGGCTCACTTCTATTTCCTTGCAACTTAGGACCTTCTGAACAGTGACTTAACCAGTTCCAAGTCTCCTCATCTGTAAATGAGGATAAGAGTACCTACCTACAGGATTTGGGGGAAAATTAAATGACTCAACTTATTCAATTCAGCACTTGGTACATATTAAATGCTAATATTAAATACTAGAGTCCAGGTGCAAGAAAATTTATATACTGGAGGGGGGTACCTCAGCCCAGCCTATCGCCTTTCACAGTCTGGGAGTCCTCAGGGGCAGGAGGTGACCCAGCAATCAGGGGAAGGTGACAAGCCCATCACACCTCTGCTGCTGCCACTGCCGGCAGTGCAAGTCTAGGTCAGCCCTGGTTACCTGTGCCTCGGGTGGCCCTGGATGGGTGGGGGGATGAGGGTGGTCTGGCCACACCCACACACCTGCCACCCCGGCAGGGCTAAGGGGACTGAGTGCCACCATCTTATGGCTTTAGGCATCACCATCTTTGAGTGTGTTTCAGTCAATTAGCATATTCTCTCTTTATTAGATAGGATGATGAACAGTGTTAACAGTATCATTTGCTAAGAATGCAGGACAGTCCACAAAAAAGGAATTGAGAGCTACAGTGTGAAACGGGAGACCAGGGAAGGGGCAGCTCTTTCAAATCTGGACATCTATGTGGTTGAAGGGGAAAGGGACAAACATTGAAGCAACTTCTAACATGAGCCTAATGTAGTCAGGGTCTACTTCATTTGCTTTGTTTTTTTTTATTTTGCAAATGTGTCAGGGGCTTCTGTGTGTCATCTGAAATACTTTATTTGATAGGGGTTTCTGATGGGGGGTAGGAGAGGAATAATTGGAGAGTTAGATGGAGATACCAGAGAAGAGTAATAATAGACGAAATTAACACTGGAAAACATTTATAGTCATTAGGTCATTTGACTCTCAAAGGAATGCAGGGAGCTAGGTAAAACAAGTAAATTTATATACAATTGACAGGTGGGGAGACTAGTAATCTGAGGAATGAGGAAAGTGGAAAGAAAATTGGCAATAACTGAGCAACTAATATTGTCCCCTTGACCTGGAGTTCAACAGAGTTCTACCACTCACTCTGACATGCGCTGACCATCAGGGGGCAGCAGGGAGCATCGTGGGCTTCAGTGATGCGGCATTGGCAGCGGGTAGCAGTGGAGGCACTGCTGGCCCAGAGGGCCCGGAGGAGAACGGGATCAGGGTGGGATGGTGAAGCAGGTGAACGGGCAGTGCCAGGCCAAAGTGGGTGCAAATGGGGCCCACTCACCCCAGCGATCGCTCCGCAGACAGTGACCAGCATTCATTACAAAGAAAAGGTAAATGGCAATATTAAAATATTTTTCTGATTATTTTCCTTTCAATGTGCATGAATCTGTCCACCGGGACATTAGTATAATATAATTTGACAGATGGTGTGCAAGTGGCTACCTGAACCAAGCAGCAGAGATACAGAACTAACTAAACTACATTTCCTGCCCTTGAGCAACCTATACATGTTCATATATATAGGGAAGCACAGACTGAAGACCTGTCATTTCCATAGGAAGTACTTTGATAAACATATAATATCAATCAGATTAATCAAGAAGGCTTCACAGAGGAGGTGACAAATACATTGCTGTAAAGCTTGAGTAAGAGTTAGCGAGGTGAAGTGGAAAGAGTCTTTTCATGCACGAAAACAGCATAAAGAAAGGGCTAGGGAGCAGTTACCACATGCCTAATAGCCAACACCAGTTCTGGGTTCCTGGTTAATATATAGGTTGAGAGGCAAAGAGGGACAGGTGGGCTGCAATGTGAACACATGGAAGAATTCAGGTTTAGGTCCCCTAATACACTACGAGTCATCCTGAAGAGGAGAGATGCTGATGGTGATGGGTCACCATGGGAGGATTTCATGGCAGGCAATGGCACATTCCATTTGTGGTTTTTATTTTTGTTTTGTTTTTTTGTTTTGTTTTTTTATAAAGAAAGATCCTTCAGTGGCTTTCTAACATTCTTTTTTTTTTAATATATTTTTATTGATTTTTTACAGAGAGGAAGGGAGAGAGGTAGAAAGTCAAAAACATCCATGAGAGAGAGACATTGATCAGCAGCTTCCTGCATGCCCCACAGTGGAGATGTGACCTCAAGCAAGGTACAT
Source organism: Lasiurus borealis (assembly GCA_004026805.1). Classification (NCBI taxonomy): domain Eukaryota; kingdom Metazoa; phylum Chordata; class Mammalia; order Chiroptera; family Vespertilionidae; genus Lasiurus; species Lasiurus borealis. The sequence continues at coordinate 15,117 of PVJN01022156.1, read as the reverse complement.
GCCCCCAACCATAATCGAACCTGGGACTTTTCAGTCCGCAGTCTGACGCTCTATCCATTGAGCCAAACCAGTCTTGGCCCTTTGTGGTCTTGAAACGTCGTTCTGATAGCTGTGTGGAGAAAAGGAGCAGGGAAAGGCATGAGAGACAACGAGTGTGAAGGCTACCGCATTGGTCCAGCAGAGAGTGGATAAAGTCTGAATTAGGGCAGTGGCAGAAGATGTGGAGAGAAAGGCAGAAGTTTGGGGAGATCAGGTCAGTAGAACTTGTTGGTGACATGGGGAGGGGCAAGGCCCCTCATTAATCTCAAATTTCCCACTGTGACTTCCCAACAATGTCACCTTGAAAGGAGCAATTAGATGGGAGATTGAAAGGATAATGGGTGCAGATTTCACACTCCAAATCTCTAAGGACTCAGAAGGAGACAGAGGTGCAAGATGCTAAATGTTGCTTGTTTCTTCAGATTTTGGTGTTGAAAAGACTGTCCTTATATTATTTAAAGCTCCCTGTAAAAATATACACTCAGACAGAGATGTGCTAGCTCCATAAATTCAGTCTATTTCTTTAGACTTGGGACAATTTTTTAAATATGAGGGGTGGGGGGTGGAGGGACAGGTGAGGGGAGAACAGCTTTTTATGCCAATCATTTTATAAACAACCTGACTTTGCTGATGGGAAAATAGACCTTGAAAAAGTGCAATTCATCAATACAGCAGAGGTCAGACTCCAGTAAATAAAAGAAAATTGCTATAATTGCTGGTAAAATGCAGCTTTTGTCATTTCATTTATGCATTTCAATTGCAATTAGATTAACAGGGATTTCAAGGGGAAGAGATTTCCATTGCAAACGACTTTTCAGATTGAACAAGCAAGGAGTTTCAGAAATAGCTCAGAATCTACAATTATGGGCCCAGAGGGATCATCAGTGCCAGGTCTTCTGCCTCCATAATCCTCCAGTCCCATCTCCAGTGAAGTGGTTATATTTGCAAGCCTGATTCCAGTTGCATTCCAGGGAGGGAGGAAAGTGGTCAGGAGCAGACTAATCAGGGTATCAAATATAAAGGGATATACTATCTGCAGAGAATTTTAAAATAGTGATAAAACTAAGTCAGTGAATATTTAGGCCAACAATGGAGTACCAGCAATTGATGATGGACACCACTGATTCACTTATTCACTGTAGAATTCTTGCGTTTATAGATCCCACTTAGCCCTCATCATTCTTTGAGGTAGATATTATGGCTCCAGTTTTACTAGGAGAATGCTGAGACTCGGGGAAGTGAAGAATCTTGCCCCTAAAGAGCCAAACCATTGGTTAAAAATAAAAATATATATATATTTAAATTGGTTTGAATCTAATGCCCTCTTAATTCCAAAGCCTACAGTTTCTCATCTTACTCCGGGCCCTCACAATAGTTCATCCTAAGTACCACTGGCCTATTTCTGGAGGCAGATGCCTGCCTCTTGGGCAACAGGTTCCACTTCACTCCCCTCAGGTTTCCTCCCAGGGAAGCTAGCCTGAGGGTAGGTGGAAGTGTGGGGAGGAGTGTTGTTTAAAATTCTAAATACAAGTGACTTTTCAAAACCTGAAATCAATCCCCTGAAATTAAGATCTCTACCCTATAACTTACTATGGGAACAAGATATACCTATGCCAATGGGAATGGAGAAGGGATAGGAAAGTTGTTTTCCAAATGTACTGAGATATATGGATTTGACACTCATTTAAAAAATGCTAGATGTCAGATAAAGATAAGAGTCAGACAGACCTAGTTGCTGTGGATCAGTAGCTAGATTGTCAGCCAACAGACCTAAGGGTGCCAGGTTTGATTCTCAGTTAGGGCACATCTGGATTGAAGATTCAATTCCTAGTTCCAGTCAGGATGGGTGTAGAAGGCAGCCAATCAATGTGTCTCTCTCATATTGATTTTTTTGATGTTTCATTCTCTCTCTCTTTTAGCCCCCTCTTCCCAGCCCTCCTTCTGCTCCCCACCACCCTCCACCAGCCCTCCCACTCTCTCTAAAAATATCCTTAGGAGAAGATTAACAAAACAACAACAAAAGATTAAGGGGAAGGTCAATGGGGGGTTGGGAAGGGAAGGAGATATATGTACTACTATATGTAATACTTTAAACAATAAAATAAAATTTAAAAAATTAAAACAAAAAGATAAGGGTCAACCTGAAAAGAACTATTCAGGGTAATAGGATATGTCAACTCACCAGCATTGCCAGAGCATGGCCTTTGGGCCCAGGAGGCCTACTTGCTGGAAATATAGTCATGAAAGTCAAGACCAGCTTGCAGAGCTCATACTCCTCTGAAGGGCTTCTCCTACCTCTGCCACCAGAAGGGAGGATCTTGCCCTGGCCAGTGTGGCTCAGTTGGTTTGGTGACCCCTGGCACCAAGATCCTAGTCAGGGCACATGCTCAGATCAGGATTTAATCTACAGTATGGGGTTTTTCTCCTTCTCCCTTCCTCTATTTCAAAAAAAAAAAAAAATCACTAATTTTTTTTTAATTTAAAAAATAAAATGAAGTGCATGCTACAATATAAGTAAGCCTTGCAAACATTATGCCAAGTTAAAGAAGCCAAACACAAAAAACAGCATATTGTAAGATTCCACTTTGAGCAGATGTCCAGAATAGACAAATCCACAGAGAAAAAGTAGATTAGTGCTTGTCAGAGGCTGGAGGGCATGGGAAAATGGGGAGTGACTGCTTAATGAGCTTGAGAGTCTTTTTGTTGTTATGTAAATGTTCTGGAATTAAATGGTGGTGATGGTTTGACAACATTGTGAATGTACAAAAAACCACCAAATTGCATACTTTAAAATGGTTAAAATAGTGGGGGGAAATGTATTGTGTGGGGAATGCTACCCTCAAAGAAAAGCCAGAGTAGTTGGGAGGGTGATGTACCCGCAGGCTAATAGCCATCTCAGAGTGATTAAAGAAAATTGAATTTATTTAAGGAAAAGGGGATGGGAGAGGGGGATATCCAAAGAGAAGGTTGAGCCCAAAGGTACTGGGTCCATGATGGCAGCAAAAATATACTTAGGACAGTGAAACAAGAAGGGAATAGAAGAAGCAATAGGAGAGTTTAGTCTAGGCTACCTTGGCTCACTGGCAAGTCTGAGAAAATGGGGCCTTGGAAACAGGTTCAGGGGTTTAGCCTGAAACGAGCTGCCACAGCCTATTGCTCCCCTTATTGCAAGTTTCGTGGAGACCCTTAGAAGTCAGAGGATCCGAGGAGACATATGCCTGTGGGGGAAATGGCATGGGGTGTGCTCCTTGGAGTCCTTTGTCCTGAGCATATTTCTCTCTCTTTCTTGCAGGAGGAAATCTTAGGGGAGGTCTTGGTGGAAGGTCTCAATAGAATATTCATCAGCTTTCCTGGTGCGATCTTTCAGAATCATGGGCTCCACTGATTGGTGGGTGCCAGGAGGGAGTGATTAGTCAATACATCCGGTCCAGAGGCAGCCAGTGTCACTTTGCTGCTTTTCTGGGCCTGGAGCTAAAATACAACTGAGGCTTAGATGTTATCTCTGGGGAGGAAAGGTCAGGGGGTCTAAACCGCTTGACCAGCTCGATATGAAAGTTCCAGGGTCCAAACCACATGACTACTGATGTGAGGACAGGTAACCCTGTAGGCAATGTTCTTCTTTTCTTTTTTTCCCCTTGTTAGGCATCCTGGGCTTTCTGGCCCGGTGAGAGTCGATACCTGGTTCATTGTCCTTACTCTGGAGGTCTAACAATGTGTACATCAAAAGAATAAAATGTGCCAAAAAATAATAATCCCATAAAACCAATGAGAGGAAAATAAAATAGCAGACTAAAATGTTACAAATGTTTGAACATTTCAAAACATGAAGGAGAAAATTAAAAAGCAAAACATAGGCTAAGAATATTTGCAACAAACAAGACAGATGGTTGTGTGTATGTGTGTGTGTGATGCACTCATAAGTAAGAAACAACCATAGAAAAGGTATAAAAGCATGAACAGAACAAGAAATACAAGTAGTCCATGGATTTGTGGGAAATGAACAACCTCTCTAGTAATTAAAGAAAGGCAAATTAAAACAAGATGCCATCAAATTGCTATTTTAATAATAATAATAATACTCAGAGTCGCAAGTGTGTAATAAAGCAAGCAGCATAATGCATTGCTTGTAGGACTATAAACCGTTATAATCCAGAAAGGAATTTAGCCACAAGTATTAAAGAGTCTTAAAAATATTCAAACTCTGTCTAGAATGCCATAGCTTTTATAAAATGAGATATGTAGACATGGACTGAACGAGAATTTTTCATTGCAATAGCAGGATTTTTTAATGAAGTGTTTATGTTCATTGAAAACCATTTCAAACAAGTACAAAAAAAAAAACATCAACCAAAATCATAGTACCTAATAATAAGCAACATTAAAATAAGGTGATCACATTCCAAATCTATATATAAAAGATGGGTTGGTGAGGTTGCATGATAAGTGTCTGGACAGACAAAATAATTTTATAAAATAATCTCATCCGATGCAATTATTAGGAAAACAAACCATTCTATTGGCTTTACTTAATTTATAGAAAAAATACTAATTTAAGTAAATCTGGGGGAATTATTAATATTTCTTTATCACGAGAAAGTTCACTTATAAGATAATACTTTCAAAAATATTGTATTAGGCCGAGACCGGTTTGGTTCAGTGGATAGAGCTTTGGCTTGTGGACTGAAAGGTCCTAGGTTCAATTCCGGTCGGGGGCATGTACCTTGCTTGTGGGCACATCTCCACTGTGGGGTGTGCAGGAAGCGGCTGATCGATTTCTCTCTCTCATCAATGTTTCTGACTTTCTATCTCTCTCCCTTCCTCTCTGTAAAAAATCAATAAAATATATTTAAAAATATATATATTGTATTAGTGTCCTAGGGCTGCTGTAATAAACTATCACAAAGAAGGTGGTACACGAGGAATTTACTGTCTCATCTTTCCAGAGGTCAGAAGTTCAAAATCACAGTGTTGGCAGGACTGGGCTCCCTATGAAAATGCCAGGCCTCTCTCCCAACTTCAGGCAGCCTCAAGTGTGTGTGTCCTTGTATCCAAATTTCTCCCCTTTCTTTTAAATTAAATGTATTTTTCTCCCCTTTCTTTTAAATTAAATGTATTGTGGTCACATTAGTTAATAGGATCATATAGGTTTTGAGTGCACATTTTCATGATACATGATCTGTGTATTACATTGTGTGCCCACTACCCAAAGTCAAATCATCTTCCAATTTTTTTTTCAATTATAGTTTACATTCAATATTATTTTGTATTACTCTTGGGTATATAGCAGAACAGTTGGACAATCATCTACTTTACAAAGGGTTCCCCCTGATGTTTTCAGTATACCCAACTGGTATCAGATATAGTTATTACAATATTACATTTTCCCCTTTTTATTAGGATATCAGTCATCTTGGATTAGGGCCCACCCTAATGACCTTATTTTAACTTGATTATCTCTGTAAAGATCCTATCTCAAATAGGGTCACAGTATGAGTTTCTAGGCATCAGGAAGACCAATTATGAGGTAGACTGACTCCATAAAAGACATGATAGGCCTGGGTCTATAGTAGTTGAGTGGGGCTGTTGAGGACAGGACACTGTGGACATCACTCGTTCATAGAGTCACCAGGAGTTGGAGCCCACTCAAGGCTTGTAACAACAAGGGGTTAAAACACTGCTGTATCTATTTAGTGGGGCACAATTCAACCCATAATAAACATATACTCAGTAGCCAGATTATTAGACCACCCCATCAGAACTTCTTTAGGTCATCTTTTGCCTTCAATACTGTGACGATTCTTCTTGGCATTGACTCCATGCAATGTTGAAAGGTGATGCGAGGAATCTGACACCATGCCTGATGAATAGCACTGTCCAATTCTGTGAGATTTAATGGTTGTGGAACCAGCTGCCTGATGGCTCTTTTAAATTTGTCCCACAAATGTTCAATTGGATTGAGATCTGGTGATTATGGGGGCCACCTAAGCAAGGTAAAGTCTCCCTCTTTTTCTTGAAACCACTCCTACACAATACAAGCACCGTGGAATGGTGCATTGTCTTGTTAGAAGAAGCCATCTCCATTGGGATATGTCATCAACATGATAGGATGAACTTGATCAGCAACAATACTTAGTATGTTGTGCTATACAGACATTGTTCCACACGAATTAAAGGGCCCAAATCATGCCAGGAAAACATGCCCCAAACCATAACACTGCCCCCGCAGCTTGAAGGGTTGTACTCATGTACATGGGGTGCATGTTTTCATGCTGTTTCAGTGAAATTCTCACTCTGCCATCTACATGATAGAACTGGAAACATGATTCATTTGACCACATAACTTTTTTCCAATGCTGGACTGTCCAATCCATGTGTTCCTGTGTGAATTGGAAACATTTTACCTCAGTAACTGCAGACTGCAAAGGTGTTCAAACAGGCCTTTAGCTTCCATATCCCATATGATGCTGCATATGGCTAATTTGCCTGCAAATGTCAGGTAGTCATATTAATCTGGCCACTAAATGTATAGAAAAAAATAAAAGGGTTCCCTTAAGACAAAATATTCTGAAAAAATATTTAAGCAGTTTGAATTACTATCTTTTTTTTAACCATGATCTAATTTTATACAGAACTGGTTGACTTTTTCTGTGAAAGATGAGAAAATTGGGACCCTGTCTTATTTCCAAGTTTTTGGATGTATTAGTAATTTTACTTTGAATATTTAAAATATGTAGCTGTAATTACTATAATTGTTTAATTTTTGTTTTTTGTTTGTTTGTTTGTTTGTTTTTGCTATATTTGAATTGTGTTAACTCTCACCTTTAGTTTTTTCACCAAAGCATTTTCATTCTAAAGTTCTGTGTGTTGGTTCATCTTATGGTAGCTATTCCCAAACAGCTTTTTATTTTTTTTAAACAGAAGGTTCACATTTATAATCTCTTAGCTCCCCAAAGTCTTTCTTTGTTGCAATTATGTGTAACAGACAATTTGGCTGAATATAACCATCATGGCTCACATTCTGTCCCTTAGATCTTACAGACATTGCTTCCCTGTATCGTGCTGTTGAGTGTGACACCCACTTTCCAGCTGTATTGTCTGCATTCATGCTTTCAATGGTTGTATTTCAGCTGAGTTGTTTCTCTGGAAGAGCTCATGGATGTTGAGTCCCTATACTATATTTTTTAATATCTTCCTTTTGCCTCTATGATTCACAGAAGTTTGGGCAGGTACAACTACATTTAATTCCTTTGTCATTCTCTCGGATCTTCTCAGACATTGTTCTTACCTTCTGGCATTGAACATCCTCATAGAGAACTTGGGGGTCAGCTTGATTTCTCTCCTTGAAGGTGACTTGTTTCTCTCTGTTTAGATGCCAAAAGAATCATTTCTTCCGGTTCAAGTTTGATAGTAACAAGATAATATCTCTTGCTTATTATTCTAATTCAAGTGTTGTTGTTGTTTTTTCTGGACTATGGTATTCCCTCTCAATCCTTAAATATCAGAATGAAATGTATGTTCTATTTCATGTGTTTGGTTCTCTTCAATAGAGACACCAATTATCCTTATTTTTAAATCAAATTTTTTCTTTCTAAGTGCCTCGACCTTTTTTCCCTCGGTTTGTACCATTATCACAGCAAACTCTTCTCTATGACAATTTTCAACTCTTTGGTTAAGGGTTTTCATTTATAATTTACTAGAGGCCTGGTGCATGAAAATTCATGCACTGGGGGGGGAGGGGGCGGGGAATCCTTCAGCCCAGCCTGCCCTCTCTTAAAGTCTGGGAGCCCTCAGGGGCAGGAGGTGACCCAGTGATCAGGGAAAGGTGATGCCCCCATCACAACTCTGCTGCTACCACTGTTGGCAGTGCAAGCTTTGGCTGACCCTTGTTACCTGAGCCATGAGTGGACTGGGCACTGCCATCTTGTGGCTATGAGTACTGCCATCTTTGTGATGACATGACAGTTAATTTGCATTTTCCCTCTTTATTAGATAGGATGATTTCTATAATATTATAGTTATCATAATATTATAGTTAGAGTTCCCAATTTTTTTAATATCATGAACTGTCTTTTAATCCCACTGTGTTGAACTATCATCTAACCTCTTCCTGTTGAGCCCTTGTTCCATTGGATTCAGATTCTTAAGTTCTTGTATAGTGCAAAATACACATTGGAATTTTTCTTTCCTTCTTGGTATATGTTTTCTTTTAAAGTAGATTTTTCATTTGTCTGTGTAAGCAATATCCTTTCTTTTATATGTTTTCCTTTATTCCTTCCTTCTTTTCTTCCTTCCTTCCTTTCTTCTTTCCTTCTTAGATGGGATGGGAACTATGATATTTGTTCTTAGTTGCTTCATGGTTTCTTCTCATCTTTCTCATGCATAATTTGGGCAATTCTGACTATATTTTCTGTTTATTTGTAACTTAATGCAATGTGGTCAAATATTTCTCTACTTCATTTCCGTTATATCTGAAATATATTCCTTCTTTTTCAGCCTTGCATGGATAGCTGTGGTTGCACTTCTAGGCACTTTTTGGTGGTTGTGGGCAGCACTTCCTAATCTGTTTCACAGCATGAACATAATATCCTAGAGAAACAGTGAGCTGGGGCAGACTGTCTGTCTTGACTTCTTCCTCAGATCCTGGTGATAGTGAATAGGGGACGTGAGGGTTTTCTCTGAATGGTTTGCCCACATCCTTTCACTGCTTCTCTCCAGATGTGGGATGACTAGTGAGAAGCCCAGGCTTGCTTAGTTGCCTTCTCTCCCCAGTGATGTGGCTGGCCAAGACCCATACCAGTACAGATGGAAGCTTTGCTTGACATGGAAACAGGATGGAAATCTATCTCCAAGAATTGTTGAAAGAATAATGCAGTAAATCAAGTGTCAGGACTGGGGCTCGCCCAGGTCAGGCCCCTTCTTCAGGGATGGAAGGATGACTGGATGCTGTGGGACTCCAGGAGGGTGTCAGTGACTGTGCAGATGTGTCAGGACAAGTGGGAGGGCCATTAGATGTCTCAAGAGCATGTCCAGCTTGAGACCAGGTGAGCAAGGGCCAGGAGGTAAGGTATAGACTATGACTAAGGCATATTACTCAGACTATGACAGAGCTCCAGAGATGGGAGGGACATTGTTGTCATTCATGTGATAGGGACAGACCTACCTACTTCCACATACAGGGTATATAGTTGGCTCCATCTTCACACCTCACCCTCACACCAGCACTGCCTGGGAAACCACCTCAAGAGTCAGAATAGCCATTGGTACCCGCCCACACTCACATCCAATAGCATCCAGAGCAGCAGCTGTGAGAGAAGACCTGTGAATACCCAGCATATGCTGGTAGCCCCATCCTCCCCCAGATCATGTGGGGTTTTTCAGTGTTATTTGCCTCATCCTTTTCCTCTCGTTCTTAGGACTGTGGATGAAATGTGGGATCATAGCCACCAAACAGCCTCCTTATTAGCACCAGAACTATAGTCAAAACACATTATGCTTGGCTAATACATTTATTTTTTATGTAATGGAAGTGCCATCAAAGAATAGTTAATCGGAATTGAGTTAAATCATAATTGGAGCTATTATGTGCAAGGAAGAGAAATTATTCTTTATTGCTGCAGACGGAAATATACCAATTGTAATTTACTCATGGAAGTAAATGACCATTGTTGCCCAGAGGGGTGTGTCCAACCCTGGTTCTCCATGGGTCCACAGATGAGTCAGTGATGAGAAAACACAATGGTCCAGGGCAAGGCCCTGCCTCACTGGGCAGCTTCTCCTCAGCCAGTTTCCTTCCCTGTGGAGGAGATGGAGATTCCTGCCACAGAGATTCTGACAAGCTATGAGATGTATACAGAGCTGCTGGCCTCTGGTTAGTCTTTATCTGAGGGAGCTCACACAAAGGGAGGGTTCCTATGTCATGATCTGTCCATTTTACCAATAGTTCCTAACCTGAAGCCCCAGGAGGAATATGTGCAAAGTCTTTTGAAAATACAAATAGATATCTGGTTCCCATGCAGGACCTCTTATCAAGCCTCTAGATGTGAGGCCAAGAGCTCTGCAGGAGTTTGTATAAGCCCCCAGTTCTGATGATGCCAGGCTCTAGAACCACTACTCTAGACCCCAGTATTCTTCAGCAACCACACCTATGTGCATCTCCAGTGGTTCAGGTTACACCAAACCAAGCTTCCTAAGGTGGGACCTAGAGAACTTTCATGTAAATGGAATAACTTCAGCCAAGGTCAAGTGCGCACACACACATGCACCCCAGGAAAGCTTCTATCGCCAACCATAGTATCTGCAAGAAGCTGTTGGAATCCACCTCTGGAAACTCCACTCCCCTCCCAAGTTTGGGGATATTTTTCTTCTCCTCCATTGTACATATAGAACTAGTGAGAATCTTTGTCATCACTCTGCAGTGAGGGTGGGAATCATGTACCAGGCAATGAGTTAGATGAACACAATAGTTTCCACCTTTGGCAATAATTCATGACCCTAAATGGCCTCACCCAACCTTGTCCTCCAAGAACATCTAGGCCTATAGTGGCCCCCAGGAAGGGAAGGAATAGGAGCTCAGGTTTCCTGGTATCTCTAAGGGACTTGGAGCTCTCTGTGGTCTGTTTAAAGGCACGGTTTTCCAGAATGGCCAGGAGGATATGATATCTTAGAAATTCCACTTTCTGAGCACCTATGAGTCAGACAAATTCATGACCTGCAAGCATAGAGATCATTATTTTCATTTCCAAAGATGAGGAACGTGAATCAAGGAAAAGCCAGGGAACCTGCTTGGTCTCATGGCCTGTAGAACTGCCACAGGAATTGAACTTACATTTAAACCCTTTCCATTCTGCACTCACACTTCCACAACATTTGTGAATCTCAGTCAGAAGAGTAGGAAGCATTGTGGAGAGGGGAGGAAGAGAAACAGCTCAGAGAGAAATATGTTTTACCCACACCCTGGATCACAAACACCCACTGTGCAACTCTGCAAAGCCTAACTAGTTGAAGGAGAATGGTTTACTGGGAGAAAAGGATAGAGATTTAGGAAAGAACATGGGTTTGGAGTGGACAGCCCTAGGTTCATTCACATCGCAGTTCCCACCTTTCCTAGCTATGTGTCCCTGGGTGAGTTAGCTATTCTAGGCTGATTAGTCATCCACAAAAAAATAGGGATAATACCTACTTTATGGATCACATAAGGGTAAGATAAGATGTATGTGAGCACTTACTAATAGCACAGTACCTAGCAAGCAGCAGGTGTTTAACAAGCAACAGCTCATGCTGGGAGTAGTCATGGCAATAGCAGAAAAAACACCTTAGGTAGTGCCTGACACATAGTAAATGCTCAATAAATGTTAGTTCTCATGGGCCTCCTCCTAAATTCAAACTCTCCAGCTTTCTGCAACCAAGGAACATAAAGGCCTGAATTCTGATGTGAGCTGTGTCTCTTACTGGCTCTGCGACCTTAGGGTAGTCACATCACATCTCTAGACTCCAGTTTTCCCCTTCAAACTTATGAGGTTGAGCTAAACAGATGATGCTGGAACTCTTCTACACATGATAGGGTGTCAGTCCTCATACACGGTATGGAGGGGGATCTGTAGCCCATTTCATTGTCTCCTGAACCCAAACAGGCAAGAATCATTTCTTGCAAATGAATGAAACCAACAGAACTTGGCAGGACTGCCCCTGTAGCAGTTATGCTAGGCCCCTAATTGTCTGCCCTTGGTCTCTACCCACTGAGAGAGAGATGACCTGACAGTGAACCTGGCCGAAATAACTCATGATCCAGTTACACACACACACAAACACACACACACACACACACACACACACACACACACACACTTGAGATGTTATAGTTGGGAGTCAGGCTGGAGACATGATATCCCAAAACACAAAAGCAAGAGAGGGTGAGAGCTTTTAAACATATATATTAAAAGCATTTAAAACCAGCAAATGGATTTTTTTTTTAAGTCTAAAGTGATTGTTAATGTTTGATGATAGAAGTTTAATTTCCTGGGCTCAGTTTCCAGTGGCCTTGTTTAAAGCACAAGTTTCCCAATATTAAAAAACCCAACACCCAGGAAAGAAGAGGCCTATTTTTCTCAGGACACTTAAAAATAGTAACGCCAGCTCCTCAGCCAGCCTCCGCACTACCAACACATCTGACCTCCTCCTTCCTGCATTAACCCATCCATCACCATAGTCAGCCCTCCTTTGCTCTCCTCTTTGGCGGAGACCCTCCAGAGACCCTCCAGAGATCCTCTTCCCCACAGATCGCCTCATGGGGAGCTCCCATTTATAAGGCCTCAGCCCGATCTACACCATCTCCGGTGTATCCAGAAGTCAACATTAGAATAAAGCTTTGCATGTCCTTTTGCTTGATGGAAGCTACTAGTTCCCTTCACTTTGTGGCTTTTGCCTGGATTGTTGATCAAGGTAATAAAGCAGGAGTGGGGAACTGTTTTGCTGCCAAGGGCCATTTGGATATTTATAACATCATTCATGGGCCATACAAAAGTATCAACTTAAACATTAGCCTGCTATCCTTGTTCAAACATTTAATTAACTCTCCCCCAACGCTTTGGCAGGGCCAGACCAAATGATTTCATTGACATTCTCCCCGACCCTGTTAAAGGTTGAGGATGCAGAACAGAAGGTCAGAGGGTTACAGAGGGACATTTGGGTGAGGAATGAAGGCTGTGCAGTGACTAGAGCGACTAGAGTGGAGGAAGGGAAAGGGAGTGGCATGAAGAAAAAAAAATCTGGCCCACTTATCATTTTAACAAGGCTGGCCCCCTGGGCATTATATAATTTCTTGAGTTCATTTAGATCCTGCCTCACTCTTGAAAGGATTTGAGGGAAGTTACCAAAAACCGAACGTCATAATAAACTTAAGAAAAATAAGAAAGGGATCAAAGGAGAGAGAAAAACCAATGTGATTAAAGAAATAAGAGAAAATAGATGGGTGCAAAGCCTGGCATCTGGGCTTCCTGGTTGCCAGGGCAAAAGGAGTCACCTGGTAATTTGCATAGGGCTCCTTATCACAGGAGGACAGCAAAGAACCAGTCTTTGCCATAGGACACTCTTCCCAGATGAAAATCAGAGAGAAATTCCTGATATGGGTACTTCCTAACTTTCTCCAAATTAGGGAGTGATGTGCAAATGCTAACAGATACTGCACAGGCTGCTCTGAGGGAGTGTGGTAAAAGCCAAAGCCTTAGTACCACAGAACAAACTAGGGGCAGGAGTGAGGGTGGGGAATAAGACTGGCAGTTTGGGTGCCAGGCAGACAGGACAAGGGAGTGCACTTTGATCATAACTAGATGTCAAGCACATATAAAAATGTCTAATTTTAGGTTTTCCTGGGGTAGTGGTTGCGGGGGGGAAGAGGAGTGGTAACTCAAGATTGGGTAATATGGGAAGGAAACATTTTCTGAGGTTAATTGTGCATATGCCACATCAAAATTTGTTCTGGGCTTTGTTCACCTCCTAGCACACTGCTGACAATCCGTAGAAGCTTCAGAAGCACTGAATGGGAGGTCGAAGGGGTCCTCTCTGAGCCTCCTTTTGTGCCCCACACTCTGGCACTCTGGCTTTAGAAAATAGCAGAGTTGAATGTGAGCAGATAGAATCGTCACCACAACCCATTCAAGTTGGTCTATTTTCTATCCCATTCTACAGGTGGGAAAACTGAGGTTTGCAGAAAGTGAATCACTTGGGAAGCAAGATGGTGCCAGTAGTAAAGTTGGTGCCCCAACAGCAGGTCACGCAGTCCTGATCACAGGGCCACATAACAGCCAGGGTATCAGAGGAAAATATGTTCAATCCATGAGGTATCCAAAGGGTTGAAGACAAATAATTTTTTTTCCTAAAAAGCATACAACTAATTGTGATACTGAAACCACAAAGGCCTCCCAAGGATCCTCCAATTATATTATACATGAAAGTGATTGGAAAATTATAAACACTATAAAAATCACATTATTTTATTATTTGTCAGGCAAATAATGGTAGGTAAACCCTCAAATCTAAAGACCTGACATGGTAAAATAATGATTACTTCCCACTTCACAGGTTTTGTTGAGTTGCCAAGGGAATGAGCTCAGCAGTCTTTCAGAGACCCAGACCCCTTCCATTTTGTAGCTCCACCTTCCTTTAAGTCTTCTAGCAATCATAGAGCAAGAGCACAGGTGGGAGGTGTCTAGCAGCCAAGCTTGCAGTGACACACACCCCATCCACCCACCTTCCACTGGGAATTGAGATACATGGACACACCAACTGCAAGGAAAGTTAGGACATTGGTATAGCTGTGAGCTAGCAGTTCTGTGCCTCACATTTCCCCTCAACCCCAACTCTCTCTTTTCCCTCCCACAGCACTGTGGGTCTCTGTGGCTCTGATGGTCTTTCTCTGTCTCCCACATAGCCTGCTGAGCAGGTTTTTTTATGAGGATCAGATGTGACAGTGGTGTAAAGCATTTATATCAAGGCTTTGTACAATGAGGGTCCCATGTCCTTCAGCTCCATGTGGCCCTGTCAAATGGTTCTCAAGATTAATTGTACTTTACATTTGTCATGAATCTCAGTGCAGTGTGCTCAGCTTGCTTCACCATCATTAACAATACAGACACACCCCCAGGAGGTAGGCACATGTTAACGATGAGGAAATGGAGGTGCAGACAGAGGTTAAGTGTCCTCCCAAGGCAGCCCTGTAAAAGCCAGTAAACCAAGAAGTGACTTTTCCAACTTCAGAGCTATTAATTCTTGTTCTGGCCAGAGGAGAAAGTTGATTAAGTCTGAGGGAGGAAATAAGACAGGACTTCTCTAACAGGACCTCACTGAGTGGCAGCTATCTCTCCTGTGCACACAACCCTGCATGAGTTAACCCCAGGTTCCTTATTTGCTGGTTCTGTGACCTTAGGCAACTTACTTAATCTCCATGAGTATTGTAGCATGCTCTGTTTTCTTTTCTCTAAATGGGGAAAATAATATGTATTTCATAGATATTTTGTGAGGATCCAATGGGATGTCTATATCCAGCATCTTCATATCTGGAATCTAGCAAGTGCCCCAAAGATG
>PVJN01022155.1:9847-33866 GCA_004026805.1 Lasiurus borealis | reverse complement strand
ACTCTTTTTATTTTCCATGTTTGGTTTTGCCTGGCTGTTGTTCTCTCCCAAGTGCTTTAGAACCTATAACTAGTTGCTTATTATATTAATGTTCTCAGAATAATCTGAAGTGCTATTAAAAATGTAAATTCTTGGGTTTTGTCTCAGTTGTTTTGAATCAGAATGACTGGAGCCAGGTATATGAACTTTTTTAAAAAAACCCTAAGTGATTCTTATACACACTCATTATGTGGTTTGGTTAAAAGTCTAGTCCTTTTTTTATTGGAAAAATTATTTCTCAATTCTTGGTTCTAAATTTGTATTTATTTAAACAGGAATGATAGCATTTGCCTTACAGACAGTGAATGATTGTTGCTAGAGTTGGAAGATGATGGTCAAACTTCTTTGCAAGTTGGTAGGGACAAGGTCCTAAAATCTCTCAGGAAGGAGTAATTAGGGAGTGGGCTTTGGCCACTCTGCAAAGCAGAATTGAATTGCTGGGTTTAGAAAAAAGAATAAGCATGAAGTGATGTCAAGAACTATTCTTATAATAATCCACTAGAGGAATTTAAAGAGTATTTTTGCTAATAGGAGAAAAAAATTAGCAGACTTGAATATAGATTAGTAGAGATTATGCAGTCCAAAAATACAACTAGGTTAAAGAATAGTATGCATTTTTTACACCAAATATGCATCATTTTTCCCCCACACCAATTCTCTAATTCTCTCAAACCAACTAGATGCCCAACAATTCAATTCTATTCTGACACCATGTAACTGGAGTTAGCATCAGATCCCACAAGTTAAAGGACTGAGTCCCATAAGACTGCTTCTACTTCAAATACCAGCTGCAAGCTTGGTTCCCAGGCAACAACAAATTCAGGATTCCAAGGAACACTTCCCCATTACCTCATGTTTGATACTTCTTGAGAACAACTTACAGAACTCAAGAAAGTGCTCTGCTTACTATCACAGTTTATTACATAGGATACAAACAAACTTTCAGAGGAAGAGATACATAGAGTTGGGTCTGAAAGGATCCCATGCACAGGAGTCTCTGTCCCCAAGCAGTCTGTGTGCACCACTTTTCTGACACATGGGTATACTATTCACCAACTCTGAAGCTCTCAAAACACCATAATTTGGGTATTTTTATGGAGATTTCATTATGTAGGCAAAAGTGGTTAAAATCATTGGCCATATGTGATTAAACTCATCCTCCATCTCTTCTACCTTCCCTGGAGATTGGGGATCAGAGATGAAAGTTCCAACCTTCTAATCATGTGGGTGATTTTTTCTGACAGTCAGCCTCCCTCTTGATGCTATGCCCACCATCCAACAGAATAATCTCATTAGCATACAATAGACATAATTTACAAGAGTTTTAGGATCTTAGTACTAGAGACCAGACACAAAGACCAAATATTTATTTTTTTATTACACCACAGATAGAAAGATATTCCATGCAAACAGCATCCATAGAGAGCTGAAGTATCCATACTAAGATGAGACAACATAGACTTTAAGACAAAAAATATTGCTGCAGATAGGAGGGACATATTGTAATTCTCTAATATCCTGTAAAGAGGAATTGGTAGATGAGAAGAGACAGGGGATCAGAAGCTATGATCATTGCTCAGCCCTACAGGATTGGTTCAGGAACAGTGGCAGGCTCACACATGAGCAGGGCCCATTAGGGTAAACAAGTTCCAGGTATATGAGCTGCGGAAGACCAGCTCAGTGAAAGACCTTTCCTCTAATTCCATACTTCACAACCTCACAGTTTACCCTTTCACTTTATCACGGTCTCCTTATGAACCTTTAGTGGAAATGATTTCTTGATCAGGTTGAGTCCTAAAAAAATGAGCATTTTATATCTCACTGGGAATAAGATTGACAGAATATAAATTACTTGGTAAGATGATAATTCAATTTAATGGCTGAATGGAATATGTGCCTCAAAGAGGACTAAGCTACAAAATGATGACAGTTGTAAAAGAATGGGAGAAAAGTACCTGAGAAAATGAAAAATGTTTAATATAGCTTATGAAGGGCAAAAATCTTTCCATTTGTTCACTATCTTAATGATCTACTGATAATAAAACCAAAGGATTCATCAGTCTTCCAAAGAGTCAGTTTTATAGTGATTGGGTAGGTTTTAGACTCATGTGTCAACTACCAAAATTGTATTTATTTAGCATTAACTCACATGATAAAATGATCACTTTTAATCTTTAAAAGTAGTTACAGTTCTTTTTCTCAATTTGTCTTTATGAATTTGTCTCATATCTAAATTTTTAAAAAGGTAGTATAATGAACAATCTTTTGTTGACTCATTTCTAAATTTGAAGACACATTCTTATTGAAACTGTTTTGACTTTAAGTCATGAGAATGATGAATTTTTTATTATTTTTATAATGTAATAAATCTTTATTGTTCAGATTTTTACAATTGTTCCATTTTTTCCCCCCATAGCTCCCCTCCACCTGATTCCCACCCCACCCTCTGCACTTACCCCCTTCCTCCACTGCCTTTATTCATAGGGGTATGATTTTTGTCCAGTCTCTTCCTGCACCTCCCCATATCTCTTTCCCCCCAAGAATTGTTAGTCCACTCCCTTTCTATGCCTCTGATTCTATTATATTCACTAGTTTATTCTGTTCATCCGATGTTTATATTCTCTTGATTTTTAGATTCATTTGTTCATAGATATGTATTTGCTGTTCATAATTTTTATCTTTACCTTTTTCTTCTTCTTCCTCTTCTTGAAGAATACCTTTCAGCATTTCATATAATACTGGTTTGGTGGTGATGAACTCCTTTAGCTTTTTCTTATCTGTGAAGCTCTTTATCTGCCCTTCAATTCTGAATGATAGCTTTGCTGGGTAGAGTAATCTTGGTTGTAGGTTTTTGGTATTCATCACTTTGAATATTTCTTGCCATTTCTGTCTGGCCTGCATAGTTTCTGTTGAGAAATCAGCTGACAGTTGTATGGGTGCTCCCTTAGGTAATGGTTTTTCTCTTGCTGCTTTTATTATTCTCTCTTTGTCTTTTGGTCTTGGCATTTTAATTATGATGTGTCTTGGTGTGGTCCTCTTTGAATTCCTTTTGTTTGGGGTTCTTTGCACTTCTTGGAGTTGTAAGTCTATGTCTTTCACCAGGTGGGGGAAGTTTTCTGTCATTATTTCTTCATATAGGTGTTCAGTATCCTGCTCTCTCTCTTCTTCTGGCACCCCCATAATTCATATGTTGGTATGCTTGAAGTTGTCCCAGAGGCTCCTTACACTATCTTCAAATTTTTGGATTCTTTTTACTTTTTGCTTTTCCGGTTGAGTGTTTTTTGCTTCTTTGTATTTTAAATCTTTGATTGATTCTTGTGATCCTCTAGCCTGCTGTTAGATCTCTGTATAATATTTTTTATTTCAGTCAGTGTATGCTGAATTTCTAGTTGGTCCTTTTTCATATCCTCAAGGGTCTCGCTAAATTTATTGGCCTTTCCTAGAAAATTCTTGTAACACCTTATAACCGTGGTTTTGAACTCTATATCCAGTAGTTTGCTTTCTTCCATTTCTTTCATTTGTGATCTGTTTCTTTGTCTCCACATTTTGGCTGCTTCCCTGAGTTGATAGAATGGCTTTGTGTGCTAAATGTCCTATAGGGTCCAGTGACTCAGCCTCCCCAGTTACCTAAGGTAGACACTCTTGGTGCCCCCTTTATGGGCTTTGTGCACAGTCTTGTTGTAGTTAAGTCTTGATTGTTGTCAGTATCATTGGGAGGAATTAACTTCCAGACCAATTGGCTGTGAGGATCAGCTGTGTCCATGCTGGGGGAACTTCTTTGCTGGAGACACCCTTATGAGATAAGACTTGCAAAAACCTCTGTGCTCAGCTTGGATGGGGCAGCATCTCAGGGTAGAGCAGACAGCATTGGTTTCCCATCAACCCTGCCCTAATAGGCCCTGTGTCTCAGGGTCCCAAGGTAATCACTGTAAGCACCTCTAAGAGAAAGCCGCCCTTGAATTCCTCTCGCTGCCAGATAATCCATTTTTTCCCAGTGTCTCGCCCAGAACTGGAGTTCAGTGCAGTCAAGAGCTTTTGTCTCCCTCTCACTTGAGAAAGCCAGTTGTGTACTCAGTTGCCCGCCCTATCCACGCATGCACCTTGGTACCTCTGCCTTCTGCAGTTCCTCTGAGTCTCAATGTGCTTTTCTCTTTCCTCCTAGTTGTAGAATTTCCACTCAGCCAGCCTTCCTGTGATTCTGGATGATAACTGTTTTGTCTTTTAGCTGTAGTTTTGAAATTGTTGTGTGTCCAGCAATTTATGTGTTTACTTATGCTGCCATCTTGGTTTCTTGAGTAAGGTGAATTTTGAAGGGTACCATTCTTGGCATTTTTCTGTAAGAATGAAGAAACCAGAACCCAAATCAGGGAAATTGCAAGTTATAAGATTTGTTCATCTTAATGTAACCTCTGTTCTTCTTATCAGGGAATTATTTTATTTTTGAAACACAACTTTTATGCCTTCTATTGGGAGTTAATACTGACTTATTTCCATTATACAAACTAAAAATTAGTTCTCTTTATAATTCATATTTTCATTTTGATGGACTTAATTAGGGTGACAAATCCTTGGCACTTGACTTAAATGTTATGTAAGACACAATGACTTAGAGGCTATTTAAATAATTTAACAATTAATTATTTCCATTTAAATTTTGTTTTGTCTCAGTTGTCCCTGTAATGAAAAAGGCTTATCTTAGTAGCAGTAAAGTATGTATTCAACATCAATTTTAAGGAGGCCTGAGTAAATTTCACTTTTAAACCACTTCAATATTTGCAAGGTAAAGTCACTCTGAGAAAGAATGTTAATGCCAGGTTATCTGGCCAACCTCTTTTGCTTTATGGATGAAATGAGGGTGCTTTGATTTCTCCCTTTCCTTTAACCCCCACATTCAACTGATCCCCAAATTCTGACAATTCTACTTTCTGAATATTTTTCCAAAATCTTTTTCCTTCTCTTTTCCTACTTCCATTGTTTATTCAAGGCTTCATCAGATTTTATTTAGAACACTGTTTTTTCTATTTTCTTTTCACTTCCTTTAAATCCATCTTTCACCAACCTCAAAATTCAGTTATTTAAAAAGCACATCTTAAAAAAATACTATCATTCGTCACTAAAAGAAATGCAAATAAAAACCACAATAAGATACATCTCACACCCACTAGGCTAGCTATAACACACACACACACACACACACACACACACACACCAACACCAATAGGAAAAGAAAAGTGTTGGCAAGGATGTAGAGAGTTTGAAACCCTTATAAACTGTTGGTGGGAATGTAAAATGGTAAAGCTGCTGTGGAAAACAGGTTGGTGGTTTCTTCAAAATTTTAACATAGAGGTACCATGTGATCTGACAATTAAGTTTATATTTAGTAGAACTGAAAACAGGCACTCAATTACTTGTTCACAGATGTTCACAGCAACACTATGCACATTAGCTAAGAGCAGAAACAAGTTTTTCATCAAAGGATGAATGGATAGATAAAAATGTAGAATATTCAAACAATGGAATATTATTCAGTCCTAAAAATAGAATGAAGTACTAATAGATGCTACAACCTGGAAAAAATCATGGTACGTGTAACTAAACACAAAGGTCATATATTATATAATTCTACTTGTATATAATATCTAAATAGATAATATATAGAGATAGAAAGTAGATTAGTGATTGCCAGGAGCTGAGCAGAGGGGAGTAACTGCTTAATGGATACAGGTGGTTGTTTTTTTGTTTAGTTTTGTTTTGTTTTTTGGAGGTGATTAAAATGTTTTGGAACTTACTCTGGCTAGTAAGGCTCAGTTGGTTGGCATTGTCCAGTGCATTGAAAGGTTGCTAGTTTGATTTCCAATCAAGGCACATGCCTGGGTTATAGATTTGATTCCCAGTAGGGGGAGTGTAGGAGGTAGCCCAGAGAAGTTTTACTCTCACAGCGATATTTTTCTCTCTCTCCCTCTCTCTTAAAAAATTAATTTAAAAACATTTTTTGGAACTTGATAGAGATGGCAGTTGTACATTATGAATGTATTAAATGCTACTCAATTGCCACTTTAAATTAGTTAATTTTATGTTATGTGAATTTCACTTCAATTAAAAAGTGTTTTTAAAAACTAGTTAAGGAAGGCAGAAAAGAAAGTCACAGTGATTCAATGTGAAAGGATTCAGCATGCCTGTGCCAGCTTTGAAGACTAGAGAAGGGGTCATGAGCCAAAGAATGGGACCGACTTCTAGAAACTGGAAAAGGCAAGGAGATGAATTTTCCTCTAGAGTCTCCAGAAAGGAACTCAGCCCTTCCAACTCCTTGATTTTGCCCAGTGAGACCCATGTTAGACATCTGACCTACAGAACTATATAACAGTAAGTGTTTAAGCTGCTTTTTAAAAAGTCTAAGCATATAACCACTTCTCTCAAAGGTCTTCCAATATACTTCATTATTATTGGGAGGTAAGTTCTTCACTGTGGCAGGTAACCTGTTGCTGGGATTTGATCCTTGCCAGCCTTCCCAGGAACCTCATCCATCACTCCTATTACTGGTGCTGCCTGCTCAGTGCTGCCCTACTAGCACCCTTGGCCTGGGTACCATCTACTCCTGCAAGACTCAGCTTAGACTGCTCCCCTTCAGTCTAAGTGGTCCCACAGCACCTCGGGTTTGTGTGTTGTCCTTGTAATTGCATCTTTTGTCTTAGGTACTGACTAGAGGCCTGGTGCATGAAAATTCATGCACTGGAGGGGGGGTGTCCCTTGCCCAGCCTGCCCCCTCTTACAGTCTGGGAGCCCTCAGGGTTGGGAAGCAACCCAATGATCAGGGAAGGGCAATGCCCCCATCATACCTCTGCTGCTACCACTGCTGGCAGCAGAAACCTTAGTTGGCCCTGGATACTTGAGCCTCAGCAGCCCTGGGCAGCTGGGCAGCCATCATCTGAGGCTTGCCTGCACCTAGGGCCAGCCCTGGGTGGCTGGGGGGCTAAGGGGACTAGGGGATTCTGGAGGCAGGTGCACAGAGTGGCCGGACCCACCTAGGGCACGCCTGGCCGTGCAGTGCACCTCCTACCCCGGTGGGGCTGAGGGGACTTTGCACTGCCATCTTGTAGCTGTGGGTACTGCTATCTTTGAGGGTGTGGCAGTCAGTTAGTATATTACCTCCTTATTGGCTGTGGGTGCTGCCATCTTTGTGAGAGTGTGATGGTCAATTAACATATTCCCTCTTTATTAGATAGGATTAGGCACAACTTTATTTCATGGACTGTTTTAGGCTCCAAGACCTATACTACATGTTTCTCCAAATTCCTGCAGAAAGCAGTACTAATAAAAGTTTGCTGAACTCATAAATTGACAAAATTTAGTCCAGATTGGTGACGTGACTTATAGGGAATTGTTAACACAGCTGGGAGTCAACTTTCTTCCCAGGCCAATGCTGACAGGAGCTGGCAGATAGTACTCAGTAAGGAGAACTTACTTGACTGTAATTGTATTGACTATTTCTCTTAAGGACTTGTGTTTGTGGATCAGGATAATTGAGGAAAATATCACTTTTCCTCTCTGTATTTTGCCTTCCCCACTTCCACAAGTGTAACCAAGCCCTTTGATGCTCTTTGGGCTTAGAGGAAGTTTTTGTTATTGGGCCGGAAGCAGACATTTTCAGTAAGATAGTTCTCTTCCTGGCTTTTGTTTTTCTGAAGCCTCAGCTTGGACAAGTTCATAGGAAGCTTTTAAGGAGTATCAGGAGGAGATGTTTTTCCTTTCCTTAGATCAATTAGAAAGGTCAAAGAAGAGAAGTGCGGTGTGAGAGGTGGTTGTACATTAGGCACTGGACCCCGGTCATGTGCAGAAGGAAAGAGATGCCTGTTCAAGGGAGTAGTGTGGGCTCACCAGTGAGGACCTCAGGGACACTAGAGAGAATCTGACCATTGTAGGCCTTTCCCTGTTTTCATTCAATACCTCGCCTTCTGCTTAAATGGAACAAAAGTATCAAGCTGCAGGGAGGTGGTCTAAAAGATTGGCTTGTTTTCCAATAGTTCCTCTGGCCACCTCTTTCAGTGTCTGAAATGACCACATCTTAGTTTTTTGGAAATTATTACCAAAGTCATTGAATGAGGTAGCTGTGTGCTGGAAGGCCTGTTAAATAGGAAGCCAAAGACCTGGGCCATTTCCCAAGAGCTATGAAAGAGGTAGTCTTCCTTGGCTGTTAACCCTTAGAATGGTGTTTCTTAGGCTCCGTCCTCTGCCCAGCTCCAGAATAAGCCTTGGGTTGTCAGGTTTGTTCTGCCCTTATCAAAATTAGGAGACCTGATCTGCCTTAAAGTACCTACATTAGGTGACAGGGGAGAAGTGAATGTGATCTGAAATCATTAGTTGACATTGACACTGTAGCATGGAGGAGTTTATCATATCATCCAGTCACCTAAGTAAACAGGGATCAAGGGGAAGGGTAGTCAGAAGGGAGACGTTTTGACTAATTGGGAGGAGGGGGAAGAAAGTGACTAGAAAGGTTAGGATGAGGCAGGGCTGGAGGATGGTGTGGGGAAATATGAGGCTGCACACAGGCTCTTAGAACCAACCTGGACGCCCCAGACCCTGGAGTCAAGGAGAGGCAGTGCCTTAGCTCAGGTTGCCATAACAAAATACCACAAAAGGGGTGTGTGCGTGGGGGGTGGAGGGGTGCTTAATAGTAGACCTTTTTATTGTTCCAGTTCTGGAGGCTGGAAGTTCAAGATCTGTGTGCCAGCATGGTCAGGCTCTGATGAGAGCTCTCCTCCTAGCTTGCAGATAGCTACCACCTGGATGTATGATCACCTGAACTTTGCTTGGATCATAAATGTGGAGAAAGAGGGCATGGGTATGTGGTAGGTGAGAGCAAACCAATCTACCTCTTCTGAGAAGGCCAACAGTCCCATTGGTTGAGGACCCCATCTGTATGATCTCATTTAACTTTAATTACATCTAAAAGCCCTATCTCCTAGGGCTGTGGTCGGCAAACTGTGGCTCGTGAGCCACATGCAGCTCTTTGGCCCCTTGACTATGGCTCTTCCACAAAACACCATGGCCTGGGCGAGTCTATTTTGAAGAAGTGGCATTAGAAGAAGTTTAAGTTTAAAAAATTTGCTGTCAAAAGAAATTTCAATCATTGTACTATTACTGTTTGGCTCTGTTGACTAATGAGTTTGCCAACCACTGTACTAGGGCTTCAATATATACATTTGGGAGGGGGTACACAGTTTAGTCTTTTGCAGGCGCGTTGGTGGGGAGAATTTATCTCCCACCTTCACCTTAGTCAATACCTGCTTCTTTACAAGCCTGTCTTCTTTAAGAACAATAGCAGCAAAGCCACTTGATTTGCCTATAGAATTATGGAAATGTGGAAACAATTCTGTGCTTTTGTTTCACAGGAAAGACAAGTATTTTGGAATGACCAGTGGTGATTAGAAGGGGGAACTTGAGCATTCCACATGCAGTTCTAAGGCAAAAATATGGGATTAGTCACCAATTTATGGTACTGGAAATTCAATGGTACTACTGTGCAGATAATCCTATCTAATAAAAGAATAATATGTAAATTGACCTTCACTCCAAGACACAATATGGCTGGCCCCATGTGTTCAAAGATGGCTGCCCCCATGTGGACACAAGATGGCCTGCAGGGAAGGGCAGTTGTGGGCAGTTAGGGGTGAGCAGGCCAGGAGAGAAGGGCAATTGGGGGGGACCCAGGCCTGCAGGGGAGGGCAGTTGTGGGCAATATGGCCAGCAGGGAGTGCAGTTAGGGGTGACCAGGCTGGCAGAGGAGGGCAGTTGGGGGTACCAGGCCTGCAGGGGAGGGCAATTAGGGGTGACCAGGCCAGCAGGGTAGGGCAGTTAGAGGCAATCCGGCTGGCCGGAAACAGTTAGGTGTTGATCAGGCTGGCAGGGGAGTGGTTAGGGAATGATCAATCTGGCAGGCAGAAGCATTTAGGGGCAATCAGGCAGAGGCAACTGAGGGTTTGGGAACCAGCAGTCCTGGATTATGAGAGGGATGTCCGGTGGGATCAGGCCTAAATGGGCGGTCAGACATCCCTCAAGGGGTTCCAAATTGAAGAGGATGCAGGCTGGGCTGTGGGACACCACCGCCCGCTCCCACAGCCCCCAAATTTCATGCACCAGACCTCTAGTATGTAATAAACTCATGAGCTCTGACAGGTGGGGTCTGCTTACTGTCTTAGTGGTGGTAAATTTGACTGCTTGTCTAACCAGATGTTTTTGTTAGTCTCCCTTTTATAATTCTGTAACATGTCATCAGGAATAATTTGCATGTAGGTCACAGATGCATATCTATTGCTGAAGTTAAATTACTGGCAGAGAGGATGAGGGCAAGGGAAAGCTTTTGCATGGTGCCATTGTAAGGTGTCACTATCAGAGTCTGAACATCAGCCATCACCCGAGATTCGACAAGCTGGGGCGCTGGAAATGCGAGTTTCAATTTGGAGTCAGTTTGTCACTTTCAGCTTCATTAAAATACAACTTGTGGACTCTTAGCTGACAACTGGAAAAATAGTTCTCACTTTGCTAGAAGGTAACTCTTAGGAGACATTCATTTAGGGATGATCCCAGTCAAATTGATTAAAGAGAAAGTTTTATTAGGATTGCCTCCAGCAATTTTTATGACTTGTGTTGGGTGAAGGTTAATGTGATATGAAAAATATTACAATATTCTTTCTGCAAATCATGTAAAAATAGAAGTAAAAGTTTTTATGAATCTCTTTGTCACTGAGGCCATGGGCTCACAATCTCCCCAAATAAATATTTCAAGGATAAAGAGAAATAGTACTCCTGGGAGTCTAATTGCTCCCCTTTGAAATAACAGTCATATAATCCCTCTCTTCCTTTCCATCAGGTGGGCTTTAGTTAAGTGGATGGCAACAGAGAAGGTTGCTGCTTAGGCAGAGATCCACAGACTAGATGGCAAGTAATACCTAGATTCAGGTGTTGATCACACTCATTCATTTTCCCCCTTTCTAACAAAATCCCAATAGCCAGAGGTATATGGTAAATATTAACTTCATAATATTTAAACCTGATCACATAAAAAATGTAAAACAAATATCTTTGCCAAAAAAATAATAAGTGAAATTAAAAGGAAAATGACAAGTTAGACATAGGAACTGAAACTTATAAAACAAACAAAGAGCTAATTTCCCAAGTGTTGTCATTATTCACAGTAGTTCTGTTCTATAAAATCAATTTAAACACTGAATTAGCAAGAACGGAACCATTGCTCCTAGGGGAGACAGTGTAATTTCCTACAAGCCTTTGGTCACAACATTTTTATCAACCAGTCAATACACAACCTCATTTTATGTGTGTACTTGTTTCCAGACACCTTATTGACTATATATTATTTCTTCATTAACACTGAACTCACAGCCAACAGTGCCATAGCTCATGCCTGAGCAAAGCTCACACCATTTATTTTCTCCATAAGGCACGTCACAGCCTTCTCGCTCTCAGGAACACTGGGAGCCCTGTGCTTGTGAAGCCATTTTAAATAGGCAATCACCAATAAAACACACAAGTTTAAGAAACATGCCACTAAGCAGACCATGAAAAGAACTCCTGTTTACAGTGTGAGAGCTGAAACAAGGAGCCAGATGACAGCCCTGTTACATCTCAGCTGGGAATATGCATGTTAAGTGACTCAGGGTTTGCTCCTTGCTGTGCATATCTGTGAGTAGCCCTGAAAGCAGGATTTGAGGGTTTCAAATATGTTTCAGCAAGTGGGTGAATCCATAAACATGAAATTTATGGGTAATGAGGGTCTGTTGTCTATGTAAAAATTTACAAAAAATCGATAAGGAAACAACCAACTACCCAGCAGGAAAATGGGCAAAGGCAGTGCATGGACAGATGTTAGAATAGGAAACACAAATGACTCCTAAATATATAAAAAGATGTTCAGTGTCTCTCATATTAAGGGAAATGCAAATTAAATTAAAATTACATTGGATGCCATTTTAGAACCTATGAGATTAGTAAAGAGAGAACATTTTGTTAAAGCACCATGTTGGAAGGGTCATGTGGAAACAGGCACTGTTGTGTTTTGTCTGTGAGAACACAAAGTTATAGGATATTAAATATTAAACCATATGTTCTTTCACTTACAAGTCTATTTCCAGGAATTCATCCTATAGATATATTTGGGTCCACACAAAATGTCATATATAGAATATTATTCATTGCAGCTGTAGCCTTGTTTATAAAAGCAAAAATCTTGATAACAATCTGAATGTCCATAACAACTTACTGGTTAAAGGAATGATGATGCAGATGCATCAAGACTATGAAATGGTATTCAATTTTATGAAAGAACTTGAGGCCCAATGTATGAATTCGTGCTCCTTGAAAGGAACTGTGGGCCATGAAGCTGTGGTCGGCACAGGGGTGGGTCTCAACACATCTTTTGTGCCTCCGCCTAGTCTCTTTGCCAGCAGCCCTATTCCCGCTGCTGCTGCTCACACCCACTGCTGGTGCCAGCCCTGCTGGCACTTGCAGCTGGCACCAAGAGCCGGTCCCGATTACTCGGCACCATAAGTGGTGCAAGCAGTGGCTGCCATCCCTGATTGCCCTTCAGGAGCAAGGGGAGGTGGAGAAGCCCTTAGGGGCAATTGGGGCAGGCAGTCGCCACTTTCATCTGCTGAGGGTGCTGAGCAATCGGGACTGGCTCTGGGTGCCAGCTGTGGGTGCGAGCAGAGCTGGTGCCAGCAGTGGTCAGTGGCAGCTCTGGCGCTGGCAGTGGGTGTGAGCAGGGCTGGCAGCCGGTGCTCACACCTGCTGATGGCACTGAGCACCAATGCCAATGCCAGCAGCAGGTGTGGGCAGGGCCAGCACTGGCAGTAGGAGCAAACAATTTTCAGTAATCAACAGAGGCTAAACCGGATGACAGTGACTGGTGGCCCACTTTAGTCTGGTGCCCCTGTTCACCTCCACCATCCTGCTGCAGCTGACACTTGCCATGTTCCGTGCTCTGCCACCCACTGCTAATGCCCGCCATGTTCCTCGCATGCCCCTTGGTAGTCAGCGCACGTCATAGCAACTTGTTCTTCTGCCATTTGATTTATTTGCATATTAGTCTTTATTATATAAGATATCTGTTATGTGATTACTAGGGGTCTGGTGCATGAAATTCATGCACTGGGGGTGGGAGGGTGGTCCTTCAGCCCAACCTGCTCCCTCTCACATTCTAGGAGCCAGTACAAGGCTGTTTTGGAAACAGTGGCTTTGTAATACAGCTTGAAATCTGGAATTGAGATCCCACCTACTTTATTCTTCTTTCTCAGGATTGCTGTGACTATTTGGTATCTTTTTTGTTCCATATGAATCTTTGGAGAGTTCTTTCTAGGTCTGTAAAATATGCTGTTAGTATTTTAATGGGAGTGCATTGACTCTATAGAATGCTTTGGGTAGTATGGACATTTTAATGTTGTTGATTCTCCCAATCCATGAACATGGTATGCTCTTCCATCTATTTACGTCTTCCTCTATCTCTTTTTTCAGAGTCCTGTAGTATTCCATGTATAGGTCTTTTACCTCCTTAGTTAAGTTTATTCCTAGGTATCTTAATTTTTTTGGTGTGATGGTAAATGGGACTGCTTTTTAAATCTCTCTTTCTGTAAGTTCACTATTGGTGTATAGAAATGTCATAGATTTCTTGGCATTAATTTTGTTTCCTGCTCCATGGCTGAATTCATTAATTTTTGATGGAGTCTTTTGGTTTTTTATGTTTAGTATCATGTCACCTGCAAATAAGCACTGCTTTACTTCTTTTCCAATTTGGATGCCTTTTATTTTTTCTTCTTGTCTAATTGCAATGGCCAATACTTCCAATAATATGTCAAACAGGAGTGGTGAGAGTGGGCATCCCTGTCTTGTTCCTGTTCTTAGGGGAATTGGTTTTAGTTTTTGCCCATTGAGTATGATGTTAGCTGTGGATTTATCATATATAGCTTTTATTATGTTGTGGTATGATGTCGAGGGTGGTCTCAGTTTGACAAAGTCCCGGGAAGGCAAGCGTTCACAAAGTGAGCTGCCTCAGCCCTTCGACCCCCCTAGTTTTACTGGAATTGTTTCTAGCTTTGCTTAAGGCTGCTTGCTTAGTTAGCTAAAGCTTAAGGAACGAGGGAGTTAAGTCGTAAATAGAGTTTACTTCACTACAACATTCCATGAGTAAAAGACCCTGAGTGCTTAGTCTTGCCTGAGGTTTAGTGATTAACAGAAACTGATTGTCCTGAAACAAAGAGTGGCTAAAGGTCAGATGAGAGAACAGAAACCAAGAGCTCCTACATTAATGAATGGCTTACAAACACGCTAGCATGTATAAAAAGGCCTAGAAAAATAAACTCGTGGCTGCAGTCTTGAACTGTCAGTCCTCCCGATCCCATCTCTGTGTCTGTCTCTTTCTTTTCTTAATCCTCACCCCCCTTTCAGGTGCTGTTCGACTGTAGTGCCGGCTGGCACCGGCAGTATGATCCTTTTATTCCCACCTTGTTGAGAGTTTTTATCAAGAAAGGGTGTTGGATTTTGTCAAATACTTTTTCTACAACAATTGAAATGACTATGTGATTTTTATCTCTCAATTTGTTTATGTGATGTATCATGTTTATTGATTTGCAGATATTGTTCCATCATTGCATTCCTGGGATAAATCCTACTTGGTCATGTTGTATGATCTTTGTGATGTACTGATGGATCCGATTTGCTAGAATTTTGTTGAGGTTTTTGGCATCTATGTTCATGAAGAATATTGGCCTATAATTCTCTTTCATTGTGTTGTCTTTATCTTGTTTTGGTATTAGGGTGATGCTCACTTCATAGAAGGAGTGTGTATGTGTTCCTTCTTCTTGAATTTTTTGCAATAGTCTGAGGAGGATAGGTTTTAATTCTTCCTTGAATGTTTGGTAAAACTCCCCTGGGAAGCCATCTGGCCATGAGCTTTTGTTTGCTGGAAGCTTTATGATGACTGCTTCAATTTCTTCCATAGTTATTGGCCTATTGAGATTCTTCTGGATTGAGTTTTGGAAGGTTGTATTTTTCTAGGAATATGTCCATTTCCTCTAGGTTGTCCAGTTTCAGTGGGGTCTGTTGTTATTTCACCTCTTTCATTTCTGATTTTGTTTATTTGAATCCTCACTCTTTGCTTCTTGGTGAGCCCAGCTAGAAGTTCATCAATCTTGTTTCTCCTTTCAAAAAACCAGTTCTTGCTTTTGTTGATCTTTTGTATTGTTTCTTATGTTGTTTATCTCCATTCTGATCTTTACTATTTCCTTCCTTCTGCTTACAGTGACTTTTCTTGTTGTTCTCTTTCTAGCTCTTTGAGTTGTAGGGTTAGGTAATTTATTACCATTGTTGCTTGTTTTTTTGCAATAGGTTTGTAGAGCTATGAGCTTCCCTCTAAAGACTGCTTTCACTGTGTCCCATAGATTTTGATTGTTGTGTTTTCATTGTCATTTGTTACCATGATGTTTTTTTAATTTCTTCCTTGATCTCTCTGGTTATCTGGTTGTTTAATAGAAGGCTATTTAGTATCCATGTGTTTTATTTCTTTGGTTTGTTTTTATTGTAGTAGATTTCTAGTTTTATGCCATTATGAACTGAGAAGATGCTTGATACAATTTCTGTCTTCTTGAATTTGAAGAGACTTTGCCTATGTCCCAACATATAGTCTATCTTTGAAAATGACCCATGTGGGGAGAATCCAAGATGGCGGTATAGGTAAACACCTACACTGCTGCCTCACACAATTTCAAAACTACAACTAAAAGACAGAACGGACATCATCCAGAACCACAGGAAAGCTGGTTGAGTGGAAGTTCTACGGCTAGAAGGAAAGAGAGGGGCTCACAGAAACCCAGAGGAGCTGCAAAAAGCTGAGGTACGGAGATGCACCTGTGGAGAGAGCGGGTGCCGGAGTACCTGGCTGGCTTTCTCTGGCAGGAGGGAAACAGAGACTCCCAACAGCATTGAACCCCTTATCTTACAACACTAAACCCCAGATCCAGCCGAAACTCATACGGGGGGAGTTTGGACTGTGAAAAGGGAGAGGTGCACGGAAATTTAGGGGAGTTGCAAAAGATCAGAGGTCTGGTGGCAGCGCGCTCAGCACAGAGGACAGATTGCTGATTGTGCCGCTGGCTTTCGTGAGTGGGTGGGAGACAGACCCTCCCAACTATGCCACTTCTGACTCCACTAAGCCTCTGTTTCGGGCAAAACCCTGGAGACCTAGACTCCTGTGGTCCTGTGCGCAGGGGAGCTGGAAAGGCAGCGGTTATAGGCACTGCGGGCGCGCGGGTGCACAAAGACCGCTCCAGCAATTACCCAGTCACATGAGACTCAGAGGCCATGGAGGGCAGGACCGACTGGAAGGCAAGGCGGTCTTTTAAGCCCTGAGACTCCACCCATCCCAAGCTCAACAGAGGCTTCTTTGGTTTTGCAAGTCTGGTATCATAAGGCTGAATTCAACACAGAATTTTCCCGGCATAGTGAAAATGCCGAGACAAGGGAAGGGATCACAAACAAAAGAAATGGAGGGAAAAAAATGACTGGATATAGAGTTTAAAACCACACTTATAAGGTTTTTCAAGAATATGCTAGATAAGTTGTATAAAGTTAGTGAGAGCCAAGAGGAGATGAAAAAGGACCCACTAGAGATGCAAAAGATCCAACTAGAGATGGAAAAGGTCCAACTAGAGATGAAAAAGGACCAACTAGAAATTAAACATACACTGACTGAAATAAAACATATTATACAGAGTCCTAACAGCATACTAGAGGAAGGCAAAATCAAGTCAAAAATTTGAAATATAAAGAAGCAAAAAAACACTCAACTGGAAAAGCAAGAAGAGAAAAGAATCCAAAAATGTGAAGATAATGTAAGGAGCCTCTGGGACAGCTTCAAGCGTACCAACATCAGAGAGCAAGATACTGAAAACCTATTTCAAGAAATAATTACTGAAAACTTCCCACAGATGAAAGAAATAGACTTACAAGTCCAGGAAGCACACAGAAACCCACATAAAAGGAATCCAAAGAGGACCACACCAAGACACATCATCATTAAAATACCAAGAGCAAAAGACAAAGAGAGAATATTAAAAGCAGCAAGAGAAAAACAGTTCATTACTTACAAGGGAGCACCCATACAACTGTCAGTTGATTTCTCAACAGAAATGATGCAGGCCAGATGGGAATGGCAAGAAATATTCAACGTGATGAATAGCAAGAACCTACAACCAAGAATAATCTATCCAGCAAAGCTCTCATTCAGAATTGAAGGGCAGATAAAGAGCTTCACAGAGAAGAAAAAGCTAAAGGAGTTCATCAACTCTAAACCATTATTATATGAAATGCTGAAAGGTACTCTTTTAGAAGAGGAAGAAGAAAAAGGTAAAAGCCAAAAAATTATGAACAACAAATACATATCTATCAACAAGTGAATCTAAAAATTAAGTGAATTAAAAATTTGATCAACAGAATAAACTGGTGAGTATAATAGAATCAGGAGCACAGAAAGGGAGTGGACTGATAATTCTCAGGGGGAAAAGGGTGAGGGGTGTACTGGGAGAGACTGGACAAAAATCATACACCTATGGATGAGATCAATGGGAGAGAAGGAAGTGTGGGAGCTGGGTGAAGGGGTGCTATGGAGGGGGAAAAAGAGAAACAAATGTAATAATCTGAATAATAAACATTTAATTAAAAAAAATGACCCGTGTGTACCTGAGAAGAATGTATATTTTGTGGCTTTGGGTGAAATGTTCTGAAGATATCAATTAATTCCATCTGGTCTAGTGAGTCATTTAGGATTAATGTTTCTTTGCTGAATTTTTTTTTTAGAGGATTTGTCCAATGGTGATAGTGGGGTATTAAAGTCTCCTACTATGACTGTATTGCTATCAATCTCTCCCTAGATATTCTCCAGGAGTTTTGTGTTGTTTTTTTTTAATGTATCTGGGTGCTCCTATATTGGTTGCATATATGTTTACCAGAGTTATTTCTTCTTGTTGGATTGCTTCCTTTAGTATTATGAAGCTGCCTTCCTTATCTCTTGTTATGTCCTTCACTTTGAGATCTAATTTTTCAGATATTCGTATTGGTACCCCAGCTTTTCTTTCATTTCCATTCATCTGAAAACCCTTTTTCCATCCCTTTACCCTCAGTCTGTGTGCATCTTTTTTTTTTCTGAGGTGAATTTCTTGTAGATAGCAGATATATGGGTTATGTTTTCTTATCCAATCCGTTACCCTATGTCTTTTGATGGGGGCATTTAATCCATTTACATTTAAAGTTATTATTGGTAGGTACTTATTTGTTGCCATTTTTATTCTTTACCCCTGTGTTCCTTCTTTGCTTCCTATTTCTTTCTTTCTTTTTTTTTTTTTTTTTTACAGCAGAGCCTTTAGCATTTCTTGCATTGCTGGTTTGGTGGAAATAAATTCCCTTAGTCCTTTTTGCCTGTGAAGCTCCTGTTTTCACATTCAATTTTGACTGAGAGCCTTGCTGGATTCAGTATTCTTGGATTCAGACCCTTCCTTTGCATGACTTTGTATATTTCATTCCATTCCCTTCTGGCCTGATGAGTTTCTGTTGAGAAATCAGTCACTACTCTGATGGGGGTTCTTTTGTAGGTAACCTTCTGTCTCTTTCTGGCCGCTTTTAAGATCTTACATTGTCGTTGGTGGGATTCGCAGCTTGTGTTTACAGTTCCACTCTTTGGAAACTGCTCTCACAAAGTTAAAAAATGTGTCCTCAAATGTTGTAGCCAATGGATAAGTTTCAATTAATATCTTAAAAGCTCTCTTTTTATATTCACACTATTAACCAGTCAATTCTTTCCTCTTCAAACTCTGACTCATGAGGCTTGATTGACTTCTTTCCATTGTTTTTATTCCTACATTTTGACTGGTCCCATCAGTCCCCATTCTTCCTTTTACCAGAAAACACTCACGTTCTGGGGAACATGTCAGCTGCCCACAGCTCTTTCAACCCTGTTTTTATTTTCTTTTAAAAATCATTGTTGAAATATAAGTTTTGCACAATAAGTAGTACCCTCTTAAAATGTAATTCAAAGAATTTTAACAAATATAGATACTCATGAATCTAGGACAATCCAGATGCAGAATAATTCCATCGTACCCAAGGTTTCCATTTTTGTCTATTTTTCTACTGATCACTGACTGCCACAGCTAATGAAATCTGCATTTTGTCACTATAGATCAGTGGTTCTCAATCTTCCTAATGCCATGTCCCTTTAATGCAGTTCCTCGTGTTGTGGTGACCCCCAACCATAAAATTATTGCTACTTCATGTAGCAACGAAAATAATTTTATGGTTGGGGGTCACCACAACACGAGGAACTGCATTAAAGGGACGTGGCTTTAGGAAGGTTGAGAACCACTGCTACAGATTAATTTGTAATTTCTGGGTTTTTATATACTAGTAAATAGAATAGTAAACTGTAGACTCTTTTTTCTGGCTACTTTTATTCATTATAATATTTTGGTTTATAATGTTTTGATTGTATAAGTAATAGACTTTATTTTTCTGTGAAGAACTAATTTACCATATGTATACTAGAGGCCTGGTACATGAAATTTGTGTATGGAGGTTCTTTCAGCCCAGCCTGCACCCTCTCCAATCTAGGACCCCTCGGGGGATGTCAGACATCCCTCTCACAATCTGGGACTACTGGCTCCTAACCACCCACCTGCCTGCCTGGCTGATTACCCCTAACTGACACCTCCCCCCCCCCCCCACGCCAGCCTTATCACTCCTAACTTCCTCTGCCTGCCAGCCTGATCGCCCCTATCTGCCCCTCTGCTGGCCTGGTCACTCCAACTTCCCCCTCCCGCTGGCCTGGTAGCGCCTAACTGCGTCCCTCGCTGGCCTGGTTGTTCCTTACTGGCACTCCCTCCTGCTAGCCTGGTCACCCCTCACTGTCCCCCTGCTGGCATGGTTGTCCCCAGCTGCCCTTCTGCCAGCCTGGTCACCCACAACTGCCCCCCCAACCCCGCCATTGGCCTGATCACCCCATACAGCTTGCTGTTTGTTCATCCCTCACGGCCTCCCTGCCAGCCTCGTTGCCCCCAACCATCCCCTCCCCTGCCAGCCTGGTCACTCCACGCAGCCTGCTATTCAGTCATTTGGATATCCCTCACTGTTCCCCCTGCCGACCTGTTTGCCCCCAATTCTTCCCCCACCCCCTTGCTGGCCTGGTCACTCCATGCAGCCTGCTGTTCAGTAGTTTGGATATCCTTCACTGCCCCCCCTCCCTTGCCAATCTGGTTGCAGCCAACTGCCCCCCTACTGGCCTGGTTGCACCCAACAATCCCGCCTCCCACCAGCATGGTTGTTCCATGTAGCCTGTTGTTCAGTGGTTTGGTCATCCCTCACTGCTCCTCCTGCCGGTCTGGTTGACCCCAACTGTCCCCCTACTGGCCTGGTTACACCCAACTGCCCACCCCCCATAGGCCTGGTCACCTCCCTCAGCCTGCTGTTCAGTCATTTGGTCATCTCTCACTATCCCCCCTGCCAGTCTGGTTGCCCAATGCAGCCTGCTGTTTGACTGGCCTTGTTTGATTGTTTTGGTCATGATTGTCCCTGGCTTTTTATATATTAGGATATCATATTTTGTTTATCCACTCAGCTCTTGATAGACATTTATGTTTTCTAAACCCTGTTTTGGTATTTTTTTCTCACCAAAATCTTGTTCTTAGTGCCACTTTCTAATTGTTTCATTTTCTTAAACTTAAATTTTACTCATGTTTTGATATTTACCATGCTATTTGGATATATAGTTTCTCTATACACTGTCAGATAACAAAAATATGATTTAAAGTACTCTAAGTACATGTATATTTGAGTGGAATTACTTAGGAATTTTTTTAAATTTTGAATTCTAAATGATTTCTTTCCCAAAGGAAATTACTTCTATGTAAGAAAGGGTAATCTTTTTCTGCAGAGGTCAAGTTTATCTCTGGGCCACTTTGTCACCTTGATGGGAGCAATGGTTAAGGTTTCTATAGAAAGGCATGCTGATGTTTAAGTAGACAGAAGTCCTCTGACAAAGCACTTTTTTGACTTAAAAAAACACAACAACCCCTCCACCCCCAAAAGTATACAACATTTATAAGGGATTTCAGTTATAAAAGTTGATAAATGAAATGTTTTCTATCACACATTTGAAATTTAAGCTCTTTGTGACTTTAAAAGTGCCAGTTATCTCTTCTTTCCTTCCTGTTGTTTCCTGAACAACCACGTCTCCTTTCCTAGTTTTATCATCTACCTACTGTGGAAATTCCTAAACTTCCATCTTCAAAAGTGACTCCCCAACCCCCATGTACCTGTTTAACATCTCCACTTGGATGTAATATACAATCATGTCTGAACTGAATGCAGCACATCTACTACCCCCATTCCCATTTTCCCAACTCTCTTCTTGCCGTCACATTTATCCATTGGCTTCCCATACCCACCCCCCCACAAGCCACACATGGTCAATTATTAAGTGTTCATGTTTTGCATCAGTCATGGTCCCGGCAGGAAACTGATGATATATTTAAATGCTATGACTAAGGGATGTAAAACCACTGTGTAAAGGTACTCTTTACAAAGAGTGGCCATGGTTTAAGGAAAGTCTCCAAGGGATGGAGCAGTGCCTGGGGCTAGAGTAGCAGAGAGTGCTATCTACTCTAGTCCTCAGAGGGCACAGGGCCAGGAAGTGAGTACTGGGCAGAACATCCAGAGAATGGCTGTATAGAGAAGACTGCCCAATGGGAGCTGTGATTTCGTGGACAGGCAAGCAGAGAAGCAATATCTCAGACCTCACTTTCCTCCTACTCATCTATCTTCCTCTGGTGCCTCCTGCTGGCTGAACCCAGATGGAGGCAAGCTGACAGACAGACAGACAGATAGACAGACATCTGATTGATGCAATCTCTAAAGCTTGTCAGTGAGCAGAGTAGGCAAGGAAGGGGAGAGGATCTGGAGAGCCAAACGAAAAACATCCAGCACAGCTCCTGCTGCTGGGACTCAGCATACAGCTGTTACTATTTATATTGGGGTTTTGCTGACCTCGATGCAATCCGTACATGTCCCCTTTTTTATTCCCTAACATTCTTTCTATTCTACTTCCTTTGGTTCTGGCTTTCCCCCACTCTTATTCTAAACTAGCTTTCTGCCTCCAGCTGAACCCACACTTCCCAAGAGTTGTAGTCATGTGTGAGACTCTACTTGGCATGTGGTGGGATTCCTGCTGTTTGGGGCACAGTGACACTATGTGATGGCTGAAGTTGTTTATTTCCCTCAGCTAAGATGGGTTTTCTGGAAAATTTCTCCCAAAGGATTCACATTTCCCTGAGAGCCCTGATGGTGTGGCTTAGGGGTTGAGCATGACCCAGGACCCAAGAGATCACTGATTCAATTCCCAGCCAGAGCACATGCCCAGGTTTCAGGCTCCATCCCCAGTAGGGTAAGTGCAAGAGGTAACAATAGATGATATTTCTCTCTCATAGATGTTTCTATCTCTCTCCCTTCCTCTCCCTCTAAAAATCAATAAAAAATATTTGAAGAAAAACAAGTTTCCATGAGACACTGAAGAATCTTACTGTGTTCTAGGTGACCAGAAAGGATAGATGATTTAAAAAAGTAGAGTGAGGGTCTTATTTAGCAGCAGTGGTTTCCTAATAATGTCTAGCTGTTGCTAAAAATACTTTCTACAAACTTCCTAAGGTTTGGAGACAAGAAAACAATATATCTTATTTTGAGGAATTACATGCACAGGATCCTTTCTATTTATCATATTTCTTGGTTTATTCACTTGAAGGTATTATATTATAGTTTGTTCTCCTGAGAAGGTGAAACTAGTAAACAAGGTTTGTCCTTTCACTTCTTTGCAGTTTGGTATCTGTACACTTTAAAGGCCTGGTGAATCATCAGGGGAAATTCTGTATAAAAGGAAAATGTTTATCATGGGCAGCTATTTTCATTGGAAATGTCACCTCCTCCAATCTATAAGGTCTCTGTGAGTTTGTCTTTTGTGAGCTCCACTGTCCTTGGCCACAGAAATGGATGTTTTATACAGGTTGGGCCAATCATAAAGTCCCATTCTTCTAGGGCAGCGGTTCTCAACCTGTGGGTCGAGACCCCTTTGGGGGTCAAACGACTCTTTCACAGGGGTCGCCTAAGACCATTGGAAAATGCAGATATTTACATCACGATGCATAAAAGTAGCAAAATTTCATGGTTGGGGGTCACCACCACATGAGGAACTGTATGCAAGGGTTGTGGCCTTAGGAAGGTTGAGAACCACTGCTCTAGGGGTTGCCCTTTAACCCCCCAAAGAGCAATAAGTATTCTTGGCTGGGTTGACATGCACACCCATTGAAGAGAAGTAACTTGTGGCAGTCAGATTCTTAACTGAAAGCAATCATCCACTTTGGATGATTTAAGCAGACATTTATGAAAATGTTACTGGCTAGCACAGTCATCAGCAAACCACGGCTCGCAAGCCACATGTGGCTCTTTGGCTCCTTGAGTGTGGCTCTTCCACAAAATACCACGTTCTGGGTGAGTCTATTTTGAAGAAGTGGTGTTAGAAGAAATTTAAGTTTAAAATATTTGTTTCTCAAAAGAAATTTCAATCATTGTACTGTTGCTGTTTGGCTCTCTGTTGACTAATGAGTTTGCCAACCACTGGGCTAGCAGAAGGAATCCCTAGAATGGCCAGAGAATCAGGTAT
The DNA here is from genome assembly GCA_004026805.1 of Lasiurus borealis. Lineage (NCBI taxonomy): Eukaryota > Metazoa > Chordata > Mammalia > Chiroptera > Vespertilionidae > Lasiurus > Lasiurus borealis. The sequence goes on along the minus strand of PVJN01022155.1, from coordinate 10,063 downwards.
CTATTCAACAACCAGGAACATAACCCCAAATTATGCCCCAGGACAGGTCCAATGAGGACACCTTTGTCATGTGGCTAAGCATGAAGCCCTCCAGCCTACTGAGCTGACATAAGCACAGGACCGAACACACGAGCACAGGGCCAACCCAGGAACATGAGGTCTGCAGGGAGAAGGCCTCAAAGTTCCTGCCTTTTTTATTTTCTTTCTTTTTTCTCC